>PITA01006956.1:15460-95734 GCA_004023965.1 Spilogale gracilis | reverse complement strand
GCTCAGTGGGTTAAAGCCTCTGCCTTGGGCTCAGGTCATGATCTCAGGGTCCTGGGATTAAGGCCCATGTCGGCCTCTCTGTCATCAGGGAGCCTGTTTCCTCTGCTCTCTCTGCCTGCCTCTCTGCCTGCTTGTGATTTCTCTCTGTCAAATAAATAAAATCTTTAAAAAAAAAAAAAGAAAGAAAGAAACGCGTCTCCCTTGAAAGCTAGCTAGGTAATAAATTTGTTAGTCAAAACCAAGGGCCAGAAAATAGGGCTTGTGACTAAGTAGGTCATCAACAGAGGACATTTATTAAGGATGGGGGAGGGGTGGTGATGAACTCATAAAATGCCTCATGGAGTTGGGAAAGCTGTGATGCAGAGGCTCGTTCTGGATACCTGAGGGAGGAAGCCTGGGGACCCGGGTGTGTGTTTACAGGTGGAGAGGCCCGGCCTCTCCTTGTGTTGGACAGGTAAGGCTGGAGGTCGTCCCAGGCCTGTGCTTGCCAGGGAGCCTGAGGGTGCCTAGCCTTGTTAGATACCTTGGAGGAGAAATCTCTGTTTTCTAGAGTGAATCTTGATATGGTACATCTTGTGAAAGTTAAGATCTGGGTATTTCCACATTCTATATTCTTCCATTACGTTTTGTTAATTTTTGACCAGGGTGGATGTAGGGTTTATGATATTGTTGCTTATCATAAACAGAGAGGACAGCTAGAAGTAAATGAATGCAAGCAAGCAGACAGCTAGATCAGTATGGGGTGGGGAAAGACGGGTGTGTATTTTGAAAGAAATACAGAAATGAAGCAGGCAGTCAAGGCTTTACATTCTGCCCTCACTGAAACCCAGCTGAATTCATGGTGGGGAGTCTGGACACAGACTGCTTCTGTCCAACGCCTGATGCCTTACAAATCTATGCTATTGTTTGATAAGGGACGGAGAGACAGTATGGAGCGACTTGATATACTCATTCTGTGGCCATATTCGTTATCCAAGTGTGAAGGCTAGCAGAGCACTGTAAACTAACAAACTGAACAGTTAGTTCAGTGTAAACTGAACTATTTTAATTTCAAATTGTTGCGAATTGGACTAGGTTTTTGAGTACAGAAGCCGAGGTCGTTTTCATATGAATGGTTGTGTTGTCAGTGTTAGGAAGCCTAAAAAAAAGCCTTACAGATTTCTCTTCTAGAACTTGCTATGTAGAGCAGTTAGAGGAGTGTTTATTTAGATTTTTTTTTCTTTTTTTTTTTTTTGAGAGCAAGAGTGAGTGTGAGCAGGGGGGGAGGGGCAGAGGGAGAAGGAGAAGCAGACTCCTCGCTGAGCAGGGGTCCCCATGTGGGACTTGATCCCAGGATGTCCCTATCATGACCTGAGCCAAACACAAACACTTAACTGACTGAGCCACCCAGG
The DNA here is from genome assembly GCA_004023965.1 of Spilogale gracilis. Taxonomy (NCBI): domain Eukaryota; kingdom Metazoa; phylum Chordata; class Mammalia; order Carnivora; family Mephitidae; genus Spilogale; species Spilogale gracilis. The sequence continues at coordinate 94,343 of PITA01006956.1, read as the reverse complement.
TGCCCTTAGAGGAGTGTTTAAATGATTTAACGCATTCAAAAAAGTTAGAACTCACTCGGCTGTGGTGTGTAGCCAGGCACCCGCTCTAGTCAGTGTAGTTTCTTGTTTGTGTATTTAATCAGAGCAGTGGTTAGATAAACATACCTGAAAATACAGACATGGTTAGTTGGAAGTCAGAACTGAACAATAGAAGAACTGCTTGAGGATCATATGTTAGTAAATGCAGAACATTCTCTGGGATGAGTCCCAGTATTTTTTTTTTTTTAAGATTTTATTTGTTTATTAATTTGAGAGAGAGCACGCGCACAGAGGGAGAGGGAGAAACAGACTCCCCACTGAGCAGGGAGCCCAGTGTGGGGCTCCATCCCAGGACCCCGAGATCACGACCAGAGCCAAAGGCAGATGTTTAACAGACTGGGCCACCCACGCACCCTGGGTTCCAGTAATCTTTTTTTAAAGATTTTATTTATTTATTTGACAGAGAGGAACACAGCCAGAGAGGGAACACAAGCAGGGGGAGTGAGAGAGGGAGAAGCAGGCTTCCCGCGGAGCAGGGAGCCCGATGTGGGGCTCGATCCGGGGTCTCCGGGATCATGACCTGAGCCGAAGGCAGTCGCTTAACCAACTGAGCCACCCAGGCGCCCCCAGTAATCTTAAATCAAATTTCATAAATATTTGTTTTGGAGCAAACAGTTGCTACCCTCGTTTCCTGTTCCACATTAATATTTGCATAGTACTTGGTTTTTATCACACCAGCCTTGGAAAGCCCAGCTTTGCAAAGGTAATAATGTCATGGAAAGGAATGTGGTACGATCTCATGTTGAAACCATAAACTGCCTTGAGCTTGAGCTTGTGTGGTGTGTTACAGGAGTCTGCTACCTCTGTGGCTCCCTCAGAAATGTAGAACCTGTTGCCTATGCAGACTGACCCTTGATCCTCTCTTCCTTGTTGTCGTAGGGTTTCATCGCCATTTTCTACTGTACACACTTCTTTAGGGAATAGATTTGCCAGTGGAGAAAGGGGCCTCTAGGTGCAGAGGGGGTGGCCATAGGGTCTGTGGCCTTTCAAGAGAAACCATTGTGCTTTCAGCCTGTCTCGAGAACTGTCCAGAAGTGTCAGTGTTCCTCTTTAGGTCTTCCCTGGGAATCTTAGCTGCTTCTCCCAGAGTTAGCGTTCCTTGCCTCTTCCATCGGTCGTTACTAGAACATCTGCTTTCCATCTCAATTTCATTGCTGTCTCTCATGTACAGTTGTTCCCTCCTCCTGTCCTTTTTGGGTTGGTATATTTTTTGAATTGTTTTTGGTCATTTGGCAGATGTGAAGGTAACACATGGTCGATCTGCTCTGTTTAATTAGATCAGGGCGCTGTTAATCTTTGTGATGTGTAAAACATAGGGATAGTGCCCCAACTTGTAGGTGATTTGAAGGTGCTGTATCCCAGGTCCTTAGTAGATACTCAGTAAATAGTGGTGGCTAATGTTACGGTCATAACATTTGTTATTTGAGCAAAGAAGACAATGGCAAAGGTAGGGAGGGAAGTAGACACATTCTTGTGTGGGTAAATGAAATGAATAGAAGAGATTTTGGAAATGGGGAAAATAATTAGCTTGGTTTTATATATGTTTAATTTGAACTGCCCTCAGGGTATCACATGAACATTATGAAAGGGGTTGTAATTCTTTTCCCAAGGAGGGAAAAGATGGAGGTCAACTTTATGAATCACTGGGTTTCATATCCCAGGAAGATGTGGTTTGGGAAGAGGTAAGGGCTTCAACCTTGCAATATACCTACTTTAAGAGCTTGTTAGAAGAGGGAGTTATCTAAATTGCAGAAAGCTAAGGGGAGCTTTGGGTTTTTTTCCTAAGATTTTATTTATGTAACAGAGAGAGTGCGTGCACTTGCACACATAAGCAGGGGGAGTAGCAGGCAGAGGGAGAGGGAGAAGCAGACTCCCCGCCAAGCAGGGAGCCTGATGCTGTGTGGGGCTTGACCCCAATCTGAGCAGAAGGCAGATGCTTAACTCAGGGAGCCACCCAGGTGCCCCAGCTAAGGGGAGTTTTATGGACCATTAAATAGAAAGCATTTTCAAGATCACTGCCAGGCTGTCAGACCTAATAGACAGTGTTTTCTCGTTTTGACCTGGTAACAATATCCCCTCAGATGGACTCCTCTCATCCAGTTGAGTCCTATATGCTAGACATACAGCTGTCCTCTTTAAATACATCTTGGGGAGTCCCCATTCCTTTTACTTAATTTCTTAACAGCCAAGAAGTTCTACTTTGCTGTGGGTTCGTGTCTTAGGGTCGTGTTTGTGTACTGTTCCCTGGGTATTTATGGAGGTTCTCCAGCCCTTACCCTTTTCTGCTCCAAATTAAAGACACCTGGTTTCTTAACTGATTTGAGTCAGAATCAGTGTTCCTTAAGTTACAGTAGATCATTGTAAGTCATATTTAATTTGTATTTTGCTGCTCTAATGCATTTTTCTACCATGCATATTTTAAAAAATATTTTATTTATTTATTTGACAGAAACACAGCTAGAGTGGGAACACAAGCAGGGGGAGTGAGAGAGGGGGAAGCAGGCTTCCCGCTGAGCAGGGAGCCTGATGTGGCCTTGATCCCGGGTCTCCGGGATCATGACCTGAGCCAAAGGCAGTCGCTTAACCTACTGAGCCACCCAGGCGCCCCTTCTACCATGCATATTTAAGTTCATTTCTTTCTTTCTTTTTTTTTTTTTTTTAAAGATTCTATTTATTTGACAGAGAGAAACACAGCCAGAGAGGGAACACAAGCAGGGGGAGCGAGAGAGGGAGAAGCAGGCTTCCTGCCGAGCAGGGAGCCCGATGTGGGACTCGATCCCGGGTCTCCAGGATCATGACCTGAGCTGAAGGCAGTCGCTCAACCAACTGAACCACCCAGGCGTCCCTAAGTTCATTTCTTTCCCAATGTAATCTTCTTCCTGAAACCTAGCCAGAATTTCCAATATTTCTATCTTGTGGCCTTTATCCATTTCTTTGTCTTTGAATTGTGTCCCTCACAGTGCAACCTTAAACTAGCTGAAGTATCTTAAACCACCTTAATGTTAAAAAAAACAAAACAAAACTATTTTTAAGCAGGTAAGTGTCTTTCACAGTAAATGTCTTATTAGAAATAGATTTATGGGTGTTTTTTTAAAGGACCTCATTAAGGGGTGCCTGAGTGGCTCAGTCCTTAAGCATCTGCCTTCAGTTCAGGTCATGATCCCAGAGTCCCGGGGTCGAACCCTGCATCGGGTTCCCTACTTGGCAGGAAGCCTGCTTCTCCCTCTCTCACTCCCCTTGCTTGTGTTCCCTCTCTCGCTGTTTCTCTCTGTCAAATAAGTAAATAAAATATTTTTTTTAAAAAAGGACCTCAGGGGGCGCTTGGGTGGCTCAGTTGGTTAAGTGACTGCCTTCCGCTCAGGTCATGATCCCGGAGACCTGGGATCGAGCCCCACATCAGGCTCCCTGCTCAGCAGGAAGCCTGCTTCCCCCTCTCTCACTTTCCCTGCTTGTGTTCCCTCTCTGGCTGTGTTTCTTTCTGTCAAATAAATAAAATCTTTTAAAAAAAGTTTAAAAAAAATTTAAAAAGGACCTCTTTAAACAGAATAGAGCAGAAAGGGCACATGGATATCCTCACTTCCAGGATTAGCAGTTTCCCATGAGTAAGTCTGTTCACTGAACTGTCACAGTTCATGGTCAAAATGTAATATTATAAGTCTCACAGGTGAGGGAGAGAATGGGGAAATAGTGATGCCAAGTAAAGATGAAAGTCTGGAGGGTTATGAGTACACAAGTGGATCACGTATCATATACAAATGACGTAGGGGTGCCTGGCTGGCTCATTCAGGTAGAGCAGGCGTCTCTTGATCTCTGGGTTGTGAGTTTGAGCCCCATGTGGGGGGTAGAGTTTACCTTAAAATAATTTGTACACACACACACAAATGATGTGGACATGTATTTATCATTTGAGATTCCTTTACATATAAGACGAAACCCTTTGTACTCTTTCCAGAGAAAAGCTGAAGCACACACTTCCATCTATACACTCATCCTTCTTTCTTGTGTCATTCTAGCAGGTGTGTTTTCTCCCTGCAGCTCCTTCAGGGAGCCCTCAGTTAAGCACACTCTGTACCCACACTGTCCAATACTCATGTAGCAGTTTAAATTTAAACTAGTTAATAAATAAAAAGTTCAGTTCCTTAGAGCAGTCACATTTCAAGTGCTCAAAGCCATGTGTGTTTACTGACTACCATGCTAGGTGGTGCGGAAATAGAATATTTCCATCTGCAGAAGGTTCTGTCTGATCATGGTGCTCTGTATTTTCAGGATGGTTTAAGAAGACTTAGTTCCTTAACCTCTCTTTTTCCTCCACTCTCTGCATCACTGTTAATGATTAGTTTGTATACCTAACTACAGAGGTACCTTGTTTTAAGCAACATTGTGAATATATATGTCTTAGAACTTTAATTAGGTGACTTATCTTCAAAAAAGAGTGCTTATTGGGTCGCCGGGGTGGCTCAGTCAGTTAAGCTTGGTTTTGGCTCCCATTATGGTGTCAGGGTTGTGAGATTGAGCCCCCCACCAGGCTCCCCACACAGCACAGAGTCAGCTTGATATATCCCCCCCTCCTTCCTCCCTTTCTGCCCCCCACTCTTGCTCTCTCTCAAATAAATAAATAGAATCTTTTAAAAAAAGTATTTATTGAAATGAGTTCTTTATTTATTCATTCATTTATTTATTTATTTATTTATTTATTTATTTGACAGAGAGAAAGAGATCATAAGTAGGCAGAGAGAGAGGAGGAAGCAGGCTCCCTGCCGAGCAGAGAGCCGGATGTGGGCCTGGATCCCAGGACTCCGAGATCATGACTTGAGCCAAAGGCAGAGGCTTTAACCCACTGAGCCACCCAGGCGCCCTGAAATGAGTTCTTTAAATGAGGTGTTCTGCTCTGGCATTGTGATAGTGTAGTTTGATTTACGGTTTTTCCCTTCTCTTGCTATCTCTGTGGGGTAATGTTCAGTGGTCAATTAGATGAGTTATTTCATCTGGCAAAGTCTGCCTCTAAAAAAAAATTGTGCCTCCAAGTTGGTCTTACCCTATGGTATTTTGCTTAAGTCTTCGCCGTGTGTGTGTGTGTGTGTGTGTGTGTGTGTGTGTGTGTGTGTACACCTCTTGCTGTAGAGATGAAGTCCCCGTTAGACTTAGTGACTTGCTTCTTGGTCATGCATTTCAGCAAGACAACCAAGAAGACTGGAAGCAGAGTGGAACTAATTAGGTTAAGTGAGACACACTGATACTAAGATTCAAGGAATGAATCCAGCTCTAAGCGAAAATAGAAATAATTCAGAGATTATCCATGCTTTTGTTTCCTTGGTTAGTTTCTTTGAGCTGCAGAGTTAAGTGGGTTGCCTCTTAACTGGGACATTCAGCGTAGATGCCAAAGGAATGTGTGATTTTGAGGAGAAAAAAAAATCTGTTCCTAAATTTAAACCAAGAGTGATAAATTCAATTTAAGTGTTTGGAAGTAAGAACTAGTCAAGGGATTAGAGTATGTGCTTTAAATCTGAAATTTGGAGAAGAGCAGTTTACAAAGCCGGCCTACTCTCCCTTCGGCAGTTTGTTAGGGGAATGTTGCTTTTAATGTTCACCAGCTCCCGGTTGGAGCCAATAGTACTTATTCTAAAGTCCCGTCTTCATTAGACTTGCAAGAAAATCAATTTTTTGTCCCTTCCCACACACTTTAATAGACTTCAAAAATAGAATGGGGGAAGAATTGATTGAATAGAGAAGGAATTGTAAGCGCAGAAAGTACAAATAGAAAAATGGGGATAGAATAACGAGAACGAAGGGGGAGGTTATTTACTCCTTGTTCTCAGTTTTCCATTTATTGGATACCTCACGATATATAAAGTTTTGTATAAGATGTCACAGAACCAGAAAAGGGCACGTGGATAGTATTAGGTGTGGTGCGTCCCTCCTAAGGAGTTGACATTGTAATTAGGAAAGAGACACAGACACAACTGACAGTGATTAGAGCACCAGTGAGTGAGAGCTGTTATCAGCTGGAAATGCTGATGAGAGCAAAGAGGAAGATTGGGTTTCTGGGGGTGGCACGACAAGCTTCTTGGATGAGGTGATCTGAGCTAGGCCTTTGGACAGCTAGGAGTTGGGAGGGAACTCCCAGTCCAAGATAAGGGCCTGAACAAAGATTGGGCTGTAAATTCCTGTGATAGGTGTGGGACCCTGAGTTGTAGTGATGCGTCTGGACAGGTTTGTAACTGAGTTTGGATGGCCCTTTGAATGCCATGCCCAAAATCTTTATATAATGACATAATGGGGTTATCTAAGAATGGAGGCAGTTGTCTATAAACAATAAAAAATGTCTGCCTTTTAATCCCAACAAACTTTCCTATTAGAGATTTCTATTTTCTCTGCTTGGATCTGACTCCGTTTTGGTTTACTGTAGTATAATGGCTTTGGAAACCAGCAAGGGGTCGGGGAAAGCCAAAGAAAAGGGTACTGCTGATAAACTATTGGTAGTTAAGATTAAAGTACGCGATAGAAAAGTTGGGAAAATAGTGCTATAAAAAGGAAAGGGTTGACATACAGTGCTTTTTGTCTTCGGTTTGGAGGTATCTGCTGAAAGCATAGTTCTCTTTCTTTCCTGCCAGTGACCTACTTTTCCATTTTCCTGTACAAACTAGTGTGTGCTGTGTACCACATGTGTCAGCCCGTGTGCTGTAGCCCTAAGGTCCCTATTGTGTGTGTAACAGGTTTGTTTATTCACAAGGACGTTGATGAAGGGACAAGGAGATCATTTGTGGCTTTGCATAAATCTAATTTTGGGGTCTTAGACAATTCTTAGGCCATATACATATTTGTGTGAGTGTGTACATCTATAAATATACACCTGCATTCCTTAGATATAACTCACATACCATAAGATTCACCGTTAATGTACACAATTCAGTGGTTTTTAGTATATTCACAAAGTTGTGCAACCATCACCCACTATCTAATTCCAGAATATTTTCATCACCCCTTCCCCCTCAAAAAGAATCCCATTAGCAATTGCTCCCCATTGACCTTTCCCCACCTATTTCCTGGTACCACACATCTACTTTCTGTCTATGGGTTTGACTATTCTGAGCATTATGTATAAGTGGGAGGCCACATGTAATATTATTAATGATTCAGTTGATGGACATTTGAGTGGTTTCCACTTTTTGGCTATTATGAGTGATGCTGCTAGGAACATTCACGTACTAGTTTTTGTGTGGAGTATGTTTTCATTTCTCTTAGGTATAAACCTAAGAGAGGAATTGCTGGGTCATATGGAAAGTTTATGTTTAACTTTTTGAGGAACCAGGCCATTTTCCACTACCATTGCACCATTTTACATTCCCACTAGCAGTGTATGAGGTTCCAGTTTCTCCATATCTTCATCAGTATTTGTTATTGGCTGTCTGTTTTGATTCTAGCTGTCCTGATGGTATGAAGTAGTATCTCATTGTACTTTTGGTTTACATTTCCCTACTGGCTAATGATGTTGACCATTTATGTCCATTTTTAAATTGGGTTACTTGCTTTCGTTTTTAAGATTTATTTGTTTGTTTGTTTGTTTTGTTTTTAAGATTAAGATTAGGGTGCCTGGGTGGCTCAGTCGGTTGGGCAACTACTTGCGGCTCAGGTCATGGTCTCAGGGTCCTGGGATTGGGCCCTGCATTGGGCTCCATGCTTGGCGGGGAGCCTGCTTCTCCCTCTGCTCCTCCCCCATGCTCAAGCTGTTTCTCTCTCAAATAAGTAAAATCTTTTAAAAAAAAAAAAAAAAGATTTATTTATTTAGGGACACCTGGGTGGCTCAGTCAGTTAAGCATCTGTCTTCGGTTCAGGTAATGATCAGGGTCCTGAGATTGAGCTCTGCCCCCAGCTCCCTGCTCAGCAAGGAGTCTGCTTCTCCTTCTGCTCCCCCCGCTCCACTGTGTTCTCTCTCTCTCTCTTTCTCTCTCTTGCTCTCTTCCATATGAGTAAATAAGTAAAATCTTTTTTTTTTTTTAAAGATTTTATTTTTTGACAGAAACACAGCCAGAGAGGGAACACAGCAGGGGGAATGAGAGAGAGAGAAGCAGGCTTCCTGCCGAGCAGGGAGCCCGATGCGGGGCTCGATCCCAGGATCCTGGGATTATGACCTGAGCTGAAGGCAGACGCTTAACCACCGAGCCACCCAGGCACTCCAAGTTACCACCTTTTTTTTTTTTTTTTTTTAAAGATTTTATTTATTTGACAGAGAGAAACACAGCCAGAAGAGGGAACACAAGCAGGGGGAGTGAGAAAGGGAGAAGCAGACTTCCCACCGAGCAGGGAGCCCGATGTGGGACTCGATCCCAGGACTCTGGGATCGTGACCCGAGCCGAAGGCAGTTGCTTAACCAACTGAGCCACCCAGGCACCCAAGTTACCACCTTTTTAACTGAGCAGCAGGTGAAGTAGCTGGCTGAGTTACAGGGTGGTAGTGTATGAACGTTAAGTCCCCCCAGTATCTGGAATCACATGTGGCGCCGTGGGTTTACATGCTGCATCCCTCACTCACCGAGGGCCGTGCTGGGCAGACTCCCCCGCACTATTCAGGTTGTTTGGTTTCTGGTTCAGTAGGCATAGTTGCACTCTCTGTCAAGTGCCTTTCATTTGTAGGTCTGCCGTAGTTGTAACACACATGGGTTGTGTGCAGATTGTCACTTTCCCCAACTACAAGCTGCACATGGCAGGGGCTGGGTAGGTGTGGGACATCCAGCCCAAAGGAGGCTTCACTCAGCGATCGATGGAAAACTGCTTTGCCACACATTCCATGGAACACTAGACTTCAGGGAGATGCTTCAGAGTTCTGCCTCATTTAATTCACATTTCATGTAAAACGTGTTCAGGGGTGCCTGGGTGGTTCAGTCAGTTAAGCATCTAACAGTTGATACTGGTTCAGGTCATGATCTCAGGGTTGTGAGATCGAGCCCCATGCCGGTCTTCATCCACACTCAGCATCAAGTCTGCTTGTTCCCCCTCTTTCTGCTCCTTGGCTGTGCATGTGTTCCCACCCCCCTTCTCTCTCTTTGTAAAATAAATAAGATCTTTAAAAAAACTGTTTAAACCACTGAAATTCTCTTAAAACTTTGGCACTTGGGGTACCTGGCTGGTTCAATTGGTTAAGCATCTGCCTTCAGTTCAGGTCCTGGGATTGAGCCCCGCATTGGGCTTTGCACTCTGTGGGGAGTCTGTTTCTCCCTCCCTCTCTCTGTCTCAAATAAATAAAATCTTAGAAAAAAACCTTAGGCACAGTTAGATGCGCTTTATTTATAGTACCTGTCAGTGGATTGAACACTACTGGTTCTGTCAGGTTAATTCATTCTTGTGCAGTTCTTGAAATAAAGCCGGCCATCGAAAGACTCAGGATCGCAGCTGCTTATTTTCTTTCTGCTTGCAGCAGCCAATAGGAAAACCCTCAGAAATAAATGCCAGGGCAGCTGAGCCTGATAGGTTAAGTGGCAGGCTTTGGAATAGTCAGCTGCCTTGAGAGCACCCTCTCTCCTTCTTTTCCTTGCTTTGTGACCTCAGGCAAGGCAGTAGACCCCTCTGAGTCAGGGTCCTCCTCTGTGGTGTAAGGATAGGGAGACACTTGAGAGGAGTGGATGCAGTGAAGCAGAGTAAAGGGCTTATAGGGCTTAGTCAGTGTTCATTGTTATAGCTGTCATTACTGTTGCTAGTTCATCTTTAACCCCAAATGTCAAAATTCTGAAGAGTCTTGTTTATTCGTTGATTGAATTTATAAGTTAAGGGCTACTGTATGTAAGTTTCACAGAAATGTCCTCCTTTGCTTAAAAAAGGTGTGTGTCAGGGGTAAAACCTTTGGTTTAGACTGGGAGAGGCTAGTGTCTTAGCCTGGCTTCCCACATAATCTGTCACTCAGAAACTTTAACATTGAATTCCATCTCTAGGGCTAGGATCCTTTGGCTTCTTCATGTCTGCCTGCGAAATACTTTCATCTGTCCTTCCCAGGACTCTTAACTGAAAGTTGATTTAAGAAATGGTCACGAGGGTGCCTGGGTGGCTCAGTGGGTTAAAGCCTCTGCCTTCAGCTCAGGTCATGATCTCAGGGTCCTGGGATCGAGGCCCTCATCCGGCTCTCTGCTCAGCAGGGAGCCTGCTTCCTCCTGCCTCTCTGCCTACTTGTGATCTCTCTCTCTGTCAAATAAATAAATAAAATCTTAAAAAGAAAAAAAAAGAAATAGTCACGAAAGAAACCTTTCCTTAAAACTGCCAGTAAAGAATTTTTCATGTATTCATTCCACAGAAACTTCCTGTGTTCCTATGAGCCTGGCACTGTGATGAAGGGCGTTTACCTACTGTCCATGACCAAGTGAATCTTCCCCAGGGCCCTAGGAGGGAGGATGTCAGCTAACTTGCCCAGGGGTTTGTGTTCTTGGCCTTTGGCACCGAGAACCCTTCTCCTTTCCGATAGTGGGCTACTATTCTGTCACAAGAAAGTTTTCACCTCTGCGGTAGCTGCCCAGAAGCTTTGCCACACAGCGTTGCCTTAGCCTTAGCCTTAGCCCAGCTTTTCTTTTGTTATGTAGGTGCGCCTCCCTCTCCTGACTCTTCTTTTTTCTTCTTTGCGTTAGCTTTATTTAATTCTTTGGAATAGGATTATTCTAAGCCACTCAAAATTTGGGCTAATTTTGAAGACTGATATTTTACATTTAAAACAAATTTTTATTTATTTGAGAGCATAAGTAGCAGAGGGAGAGGGAGAAGCAGGCTCCCCGCTGAGCAGGGACCCCCCCCCCCCCAACACAGAGCTCAGTCCCAGGGCCTGAGATCATGACTTGAGCCGAAGGCAGGTGCTTAACCCCCTGAGCCACCCAGGTGCCCCAATATTTTACATTTTATCCTCAAAAAATTTACAGTTATCTGAGTGTGAAACTTAGAAGAGTTGTCAGGCAAAAACCTTCTTGAAAAAGCAATGATCAAAGTGTAGTATTTGGGGGCATCTGGGTGGCCTAATCAGTTAAGCATCTGCCTTCAGCTCAGGTCATGATCTCAGGGTCCTGGGATCGAGTGTCGCCTTGGACTTCCCACTTAGTGGGGAGCCTGCTTGTGTACTTGCATGCTCTCACTTTCTAACAAATAAAAATCTTTAAAAAATTAAAGTGTGTAGTATTCTAGGATTTTGGGGGGTTTGCTGAGAAAGGTCATGAGCAGTTTTCAGGTGTGGTTTTCCTTTTATTTTTATTTATTTTTTCTGGTTTTCCTTTTAAATTAGGAATCTAGGTGCTAATAGAAGTCATATTTATTCACATTTTAATTTTTGTTTTTCCTCTTAAAACTATGAAAACAAATTAAAAGTACATTGCTAAGGTGAGCTTTCTAATTTCTTCTTTGCAGATAATGATGCTGCTTGAACTGAACAATTAAGGTAACATTTATGACTTACATAATATGCTTTTCTTATTCAGGATTGTTTATCAAATTCAGCCTAACTGTTAACGTCATGTTTTAACCTTGGTGGGGATTTTTATTATTGCTCATGGGCAATCATTCCAAACTGTAAAATACTTCACATTATATTTTAAGGTGAGTTCTAAAAATAACATAATAGGATACCTTTATTTATTCACTTTATACTGAAGTTTCAAAGGTTTTACTGTTTTTAGAAAAGAAAAAGGGAGTATTTTTAATGTGTCTAACCCAGTTATGGTTATGTTAATGTATAGATTTGTATAGATTGCCTGAAGCTAGCTTTTGTTGGATTCAGTGGGAAATAAGATGATTCATATAATTATCTGTATCACCGTGTATGTTTATATACAACTCTACAGTAAGAATCAGAGAAATGTTTGTGTATATATTGTCTTAGCAGATGCCAGCATCCTTGCAAATAGGGTATCTACGAGGCCCCAAGTTATAGATGGCAGTTGTAAAAAAATCAAACCCCACTTCCTGGTGCATGGGTCTAGCATACCCCAGATTTGTTTAATCAGAATAATGGCACCAACCAGGAGGTCCCACATTATCATGAAAAAAGAAAAGAACTGTGTCAAAGTGTCCTGATAAAATTGTAAATGACAAATCTCAAGGAATATCTAAGACCTAATTTGGTAGATACATGCAACCAGTCGTCTGGGTAAAGGTTATTAGATTGCATAATCTGGTTTATAATTTGATGTGAAAATCTTAACAATTCAGTGCTGTGCAGTAAAACTTTGTGTCTGGTAAGGTGATTAGAGCTTACTCAAATACTGGGATAAATGATATACTAGAATCACACACATCTCTTACATCCTTGTAACACACGATGGAACTTTTGTGTTCGAGTACCTTGAAAATCTTGTGAAAGGAACAACCTTGGAATGGGGGCTGCTGGGGAGGGTTCCTGGTGTCGGTGATGACCCTGCCGAGTGGTTCTGAGGGCTCAGCAGTGAGCTCTTGGGTGAATTGGAGTAGGAGCAGCAGCAGACGAAGCAGCATGTGCCGGGGCCAGGGCGAGGGAGAGCATGGGAGTGGGGCAAGTGGAATCGAATTTCCCTTCATCTGACTGCATTTCCAAATGACTGAAGCCAAAAATGGGGAGCAGGGCTAGGTGTCTTGTCTTAGAAGTTGGGTTTAGATCTGAATCTCTGGAGAACCAGTGACGGGTGTTAAGGATATAGGGCCTTAAACCAATGCTTTTCCCCATGTCATAATAGCTGGTGTACATTTTTGGTTTTGTTTTTCTTTTTTTTCTATAAATTGAAATTGTTTAAACAAGATTGCAAAGTTAAACAAAGGAACAGATTTACCAAGTTGTGACCTATGTCAGGAGATTAAGGGGTTTGAGATTGTTTCAGTTTCCTCCTTGACATGAATTTAATTTGGGCATTGAGCAGAGCAATCCAGTGAAGTCAGAAAAATCTCCAAGAGGTAAGTACTTTGATTGCCTCACAGTTCTGTTGGCTAATTTAAATTGTATCAATTATAGTAGTAATCACAGTATTAGTAATTTAAAAGAGCCAATAAGAGTTACAGACAGACAAGTTCTACAGGTTTTACCGGAATAGTGTATTATGTAGTTGGAAATGCAGAATTCTTTTTTTTTTTTTTTTTGAAGATTTTATTTATTTGACAGAAACACAGCCAGAGAGGGAACACAAGCAGCGGGAGGGAGAGAGGCAGAAGCAGGCTTCCCGCCGAGCAGGGAGTCCGATGCGGGGCTCGATCCCGGGTCTCCGGGATCAGGACCTGAACTGAAGGCAGAGGCTTAACCACTGAGCCACCCAGGTGCCCCGGAAATGCAGAATTCTTACACATTACAGGAAGTATTTAATTCCATTATACTGGGTCACATTTGCATAAAACCAGGAGATAGCCAGATAATGTTTACTATAGTACATTTCCGAATCCATCCTGGTTAGTGTCACAATTATTGCTCGTGTCTTTATTACCTTCCCATTGAGGAGTTCACAATATATGCGCTTTCGTGTTAAAGTTAATTATCGTTTTTGCTCTGGAACTGTGCTGGCCACTATAGCTGTTGCCTCTTTAAATGTAGCTATTTAGATTCGTTACAATTAAGTAACATTTAAAATTCAGTTCCTCATTCCCTCCAGCTACATGTCAGATGCTCAGTAGTCACCTGTGGCTGGTGGCTGCCATTTTGGACAGTGCAGATGGAAGACATTTCCATCATTACGGAAAATACTGTTAGTGCTGCTCCAAAGGTTGTCTCCTTTTACAAATTTTTTTAAAAGATTTTATTTATTTATATGACAGAGAAAGAGTTCACAAGTAGGCAGAGAGGCAGGCAGAGAAAGAGGGGGAAGCAGGCTCCCCGCCGAGTGGAGAGCCCGATGTGGGGCTCAATCCCAGGACCCTGAGAACATGACCTGAGCTGAAGGCAGAGGCTTAACCCTCTGAGCCACCAGGCACCCCTCATTTTACACATTTTAATGTATCTAAAAGCCATGTAAGGGGTGCCTGGGTGTCTCAGTTGGTTAAGCGACTGCCGTAGGCTCAGGTCATGATCCCGGACACCCGGGATCGAGTCCCACATCGGGCTCCCTGCTCAGCGGGAAGCCTGCTTCTCCCTCTCTCACTCCCCCTGCTTGTGTTCCCTCTCTGGCTGTGTTTCTCTCTGTCAAATAAATAAAAATCTTTAAAAAAATAAAAATAAATAAAAGCCATGTAATAGTGAGAAATATATACAGATTAAGTGATATAATTTGATTCAAAATAACTGCAGAGAATGAGGAGTTATGGAAGAAACAGGATTTGCCATAAAGTTGATAATTGGTGAAACCAGGCTGGGGATGCATGGGATCCATATATTATTCTCATTATTCAGAAATTTTGTGTATGTTCGAAATTTTCCATAAGAAAGAATAAAAACAGAACCTTTAAATAGGAACAGTGCTCCTCTTGGCACTTAAAAGTAGCCATCTGAGGACACCTGGATGGCTCAGTCTGTTAAGCGTCTGTCTTCAGCTCAGGTCATGATCCCGGGGTCCTGGGATGGAGTCCTGCGTCAGGCTCCCTGCTTCTCCCTCTCTACTGCCCCCCTCCCCCCGCTTGTACTTTCACACTCTCTTCTCTCTCTCCCTCTCTCTCTCTTGCTCTCTGGTAAATAAATAAAATCTTTAAAAAAAAAAAAAAGCCATCTGTAAATGGGCATCTGAAATCCTTCCCCACCACACAGGCTAGTGCCTGTGACATAGGGAAATGTTTAATCCTGCTCCAGGACTGCCCCAGAAGAGTATGTAGAGTACTGCTTTTTTTTTTAAGGTTTTACTTATTTATTTGACAGAGAGCACAAGCAGGGAGTAATGGCAGAAGGAGAGGGAGAAGCAGGCTCCCCACGTAAGAGCCTGGATGTGGGGCTCCACCCCAGGACCCTGAGATCATGACCTGAGCTGAGGGCACATACCTAACCAAGTGAGCCACCTAGGTGCCCCTAGAGTACCACATTTTTAAGGTTTATCTCTCCTTCTGGAAACACACAAGTGACATCCCATGTTCTTATTTATTAACAGTTGGAACTGCCCAAATGAATCTGGTGGGCAGAATGTACTAGATTATGATATTCTGCTGACATTAATTTTAGCCAAGTCCAAACAGTGTTCCTGTGTTTACTCAGTCATTGGCTTATTTTTGTTCACCAGATCAGTCAGCTTCTGTCTCCGGTTTCCTGGTTACCAGCTCCTATGGTGATGGGATTGGAAGAGAGAAAGGGGAGGGAGGTCATTGAGAAAACCCTTGGCACAAGACGAAAGCCATCAGTAAAACTGTCACTGTGCCACCAAAGGGCTGTTTGAAGTTGCTACAAACACCTGCCTACTTTGGTCTCTAACAAATGGTGGCAGGGCTTGTTGTGAGTAGAGAGGGATGGTTGAGAGCAAGGACTTTGGGGTGAGACTTGGCCTTGAGTGCCTGCCTCAGTCAGCTGGGACCCGAGGAGGGGGAAGAGTGAGCCCTCACTGGCTGGCCGCGGGAGCAGCAGTCGGGTTGTGTCTCGTTTGTGGTCGCGTGCTCAGGGTATGGCAGCTCTTTTCTGTACAGAAAGGAGTGGGGACTCTGCGTTTTATTTCCCTTACACACTGATATTCATAGAATCATGTAGAGAAATGTACAGGTCTAAAGGAATGTAATGGTACCTTTTTATTTTACAGGGTTCTAAAGTCAAAATCTTGAGATTAATAATGGCAGGAAAATCTTCGCTTTTTAAAGTAATTCTCCTCGGAGATGGTGGCGTTGGGAAGAGCTCTCTAATGAACAGATATGTGACCAATAAGTTTGATACTCAGCTCTTCCATACAATAGGTGTGGAATTTTTAAATAAAGATTTGGAGGTGGATGGACATTTTGTTACTATGCAGATCTGGGACACAGCTGGCCAAGAGCGATTCAGAAGCCTGAGGACGCCATTTTACAGAGGTTCTGACTGTTGCCTGCTCACCTTTAGTGTCGATGATTCTCAGAGCTTCCAGAACTTGAGTAACTGGAAGAAAGAGTTCATATATTACGCAGATGTGAAAGAGCCTGAAAGCTTTCCTTTTGTGATTTTGGGCAACAAGATTGACATAAATGAACGTCAAGTGTCTACAGAAGAAGCCCAAGCCTGGTGCCGGGACAACGGCGACTATCCTTACTTTGAAACAAGCGCAAAAGATGCCACAAATGTCGCAGCAGCCTTTGAGGAAGCGGTTCGAAGAGTGCTGGCTACTGAGGATAGGTCGGATCACCTGATTCAGACAGACACGGTCAGTCTGCACCGGAAGCCCAAGCCCAGCTCATCTTGCTGTTGATCGTGAGAGAGGCCGCCTGTGCGATCTAACCAACTTACACACATACACACAAAAAACCACAAGGTGGAGAAGAGAATTAACATTCGCAGCAGTGGATCATCTACTCATAAAACTAAACTAACCATATTGCTGCTTTGTTAGTGGGTGGGAGAAGGGATATATCCACTCACGGAAGAATCAATGTACCCAGTAGTGGCACCTTACATTTATAAATTGTAATGGTTGGCTGTTAACGTTTAATTTAAATATGTACGTTATAGAGCTAATAAAGGAGATGATCAGTACTTTAATTATAATTAAAACACTTGAATATTCTGGAAGTTACTGTTTGGGTTTTTTTTCCTGGGAAAATGGAGAACTACTTTTTATATGTGTATATTTTTATGTAATTAGCATTCAGTTTCTGGTTGAGGGAAAAAAATTCCCAAAAGCAATAATGTTAAATAATAAAGATTAAAACCTAATGCATTTGCATTGCAGTTATTTGATTACGTCTTCATTCTCTTTAAAATTATTTAAGTGTTCCCGTTTTCATTCTCCACATCAGAATTGCTCTCACTAGTAATCCCTCATTTTTGTGCCACATGCGGGCCTCCCACCCCCAAAACAGAAGCCAACTTCTTTACTCTTGGAGGAAGTACTAAGGATTTGTACTTTGGTGTGAGGGTAAACGACATCCTTGTTAGATCACATGTGTAATGCCTTCCTTGTCACAGAACACTGTATAGTGATTTCCTCAAGGAGATTTTGATAAAGCGAATTGCAGTCTTTGCCGATAGAGTTCGTATGCTCTGCATTTGTGCCTCTCCTGTCCTACAGAGGCAAACTGGCCCACTGTGGGTAATCAGGGCATGCTGGGGAGGATCATCATGCCCTGCTTATTGGGAGCCACTGAAAAGTAACAGCAGTATAGTTTAGTGAGCTCAGCTTTTGAAAGTCTAATATCCTAATAGAACAGACAATTTGGCTACATGCAAAACATTTTAACATTTTGAATTATGGGGAAATTAAATCTCTTCATGTTCTCAGGTTAGGGACAATCCTTGTTTTTATTATCTATAATCAATCCCCCCCTCCCAAAATAATCCTCCATCAAAAAATCAAAATAAGACCCATTAAGAAATTGGTATATATTGTTCCTTTTGTTTTTTCTCTAGAGGATTTGCTCCCCCCCCATCAAAAGTGTCCCCATTGTTTTGTGACTTGCTGTTTTCCCTTAATATATATGGACATACTTCCATTACACTGTATCTGCCTCATTTTTTTTCTTTTTTTCTTTTTTTTTTAAAGATTTTATTTATTTGACAGAGAAACACAGCCAGAGAGGGAACACAAGCAGGGGGAGTGAGAGAGGGAGAAGCAGGCCTCCCGCCGAGCAGGGAGCCCGATGTGGGACTCAATCCCTGGTCTCCGGGATCATGACCTGAGCCGAAGGCAGTCGCCCAACCAACTGAGCCACCCAGGTGCCCCTCTTTTTTTTTTTTAAAGATTTTATTTATTTGACACAGAGATCACACGTAGGCAGAGAGAGAGGAGGAAACAGGCTCCCCGCCGAGCGGAGAGTCCGACGCGGGCCTTGATCCCAGGACCCTGAGATCATGACCTGAGCCGAAGGCAGAGGCTTTAACCCACTGAGCCACCCAGGCGCCTGTGTATCTGCCTCATTTATCAGCTGTACGGATGTTTACCAATTTATTCAAACCGTTTTCTAGTGACATATCCAGCAGCAGTATCTGAAAGTGCCAGTTTCCCACACCTTGTTCAACAGTGTGTATTAGGAGTAAATTTTTTGTTCATTTGTTGAATAGGTGAGCCACGTTTCAAAATCATAAGACTTAAGAGACATATCTGCACCCTTGCCACCCAGCTCCTGTCTGTGGACGCAGTGTCCGCTTCCTGGGCACCAAGCTACATATTTCGTAGGCAGGGGAAGCATGCTGTAACAGTTCGCCGGGGCTGCCTTATCAAGATGCAGACTGGGCGGCTTAAACCGTGGGAGTTTTTCTCACAATTCTGGGGCTGTATGTCCAAGATCAAGGTGTTGGTAGGTTTAGTTTCTCCTAAGGTCTCTCTGTGGCTTACAGATGACCTTTCCTCTGTGTGCAGCACCCCCCGCACCGTGCCACCATGTCTGTGTCCAAATTTCCTCTTCATAAGGACACCAGTCTGATTAGATTAGTGGGCTCGGTTTGACTTCATCACCGCTTTAAAGGCCCTGTCTCCAAATAACTCACATTCTGAGGGACTGGGGGCTAGGGCTGTCACATACGCATTTTGTGGGGGCACGATTCAGCCCATAATATATATGTGTGTAGGTATTTAATGTATAATTTTGATTCTTGCATAGATTTAACTGATACTCTGCTGGTTTTTAAAAAACTTATGAACAGGGCCGTCTGGGTAGCTCAGTTAAGTGTCTGCCTTTGGCTCAGGTCATGATCCCGGGGTCCTGGGATTGAGTCTCACATCAGGCTCCCTGCTCAGTGAGGAGTCTGCTTCTCCCCCTCCGCTACCTCTGCTTGGTGCTCTGTCTCTGACCAATAAAATCTTAAAAAAAAGCGAAACAGCTTTTCAGTAGCCTTTTTTCTCAGCTAAATACTCAATTTCAGCTGGGAAGCAAGAAGTTGTCAAGGGAACAGATCTTCATGTGTGTAAAGACAGGCTGGTGGGAATGGCGGGTAATCCAGCTTAACACCGTGACTCACAGGGATCCAGGGAACAGGGGCTAGCTGCCCAAGCGCAGTCCTGACGTGTCACCACTCAGGAGGAACACAGCCGGCAGTAGCTTCGGCCTTCAAAGAGACCACGACGAACTGAGGGGAGCTCTTCAACACGCAGCTAGAGGTGGCTGCAGATCTTTCTGACTCTTGTTTTTAGGAAGTGAAAAGTCTTTTAGGAACAAAAAAGTCTTTTGATTGGCTGGTGTTACCTAAACAAAGATAAGTATTGAAAAAACAGGAGTTGGGGAAGAAAGCTCTTGGCGCCAGAGGCAGCCGGGCTTACCTCAGTGGAAGTAGCCGCAGAGCCCCCAAGAAGCCCATGGAAGGATTGGGCCGCCTGCCCCCCAGTCTGGCGAGGAGAGGCCCCAGTGTTCCGGTGCCTGTGCTCGCCACATGGCGTCAGACCAGCTCTGTGACAACGTGTGCTGCTGTGCTCTACTCATGTAAAGCCTTTGAGACCGCTCAGTGTTAAGAAAAAGGCAAATGACTGAATCTGGAGAACTGGACAGTTGTACGTGTGCAGCCCGTGTAGCAAATACAGTGTGCAGTGTGGAAGATGGGAAAGCACAATTCCATCAGTGGGACAATGTCTTTGTCACCTTGTGAACAGTTCCCTAGTTGAAGTGAAAACATCCTGGATGTCCCTTTAGAGAAAACCTTGAGTTTTACGTTTCTGTAAAAACGTGTATAAGTTTTCCCTTGAGTATCATGACCCCGTGGACACCAGTGGCTTGGGGCGGTGAAGTAGAAGAGTGGGCCTGTATACTGTCTGCGGATTCAGAGAAGCCACCACTGTGGTCTGGCACCCAGAAAGGGCTGACATGACCGAATGTGAAAGAACACGGGTATAGTGTGGGCAGAGCTGAAATCCATTCTCTCTACACACATGGAAAACGTGGGCACCAGTGGGGCACCTAGGAAATGAAAGAGGACAGTATGAGAACTGTGCATTTTCTTTGAGCCCCGTTGGGTGTGCGAACACGGCGCTGACACAGTGCTGACACATATGCTCAGTGGGGCCTCATGCCCAGGGTGCTAATGGTGTCATCCTGTTGCTCTTGTGTTCTTGAACCTTGTGTGACATCACCTACTACTAGACCTAAGCTCTGCTGGCTTTTTAGCTTTCTTATGTACCAGCCCCTGGTTTTTCCCCCTTACACCAGTCCTGGTTCCATCCTATCCCATGCACCCGGTGCTGCCTTTCTCCACACCTTCGTGGCCCACGTGCTCTTCCAGTGGAGCTCACATCTGAAGTCCATCCACCCCCATGCCTGTCAGCGGACTTGCTTCAGGCTCCTTCACAGACTCAGCCCCCCCCCCCCAGTTTGGTACTAGACTACAGTAGCATACTCACCTAGGGCCTGTGTTCCTTGTTCCCATCTCACCCTCCCGAGCCTAGAGGAGAGGATGATGGTTTGCAAGGCACCTGGCAACTTCCTGCTGCAGACACGCTGCTGCTCCCGGCAACCCATGCCGCAGCTCTGCATGAGGCGTTCACTGCGGACAGAGCCTACTGAATGCAGGAAGTGCACTGGGGGGCTCTCCAGCGAGCATGGCTGAAACCACGCCTAGATTTCTCGCGGAGTATCTTTCTGCTCCCAGAGCTCTGGCACTTAGACTGAGGTGATCGGAGTGCTAGAAAATGGGTTAAGATAATAGCTTGTAGACTCTCACTAAGGGAAATAGGAATAAAAGAGTAGGGGTAGCAGCATGAGCAACATTAAAAAAAAATTCAACTGAACTTCCATGATCTTGAACAAACATCTTTATTTAAGAAATCAAATAAATAGGATAAAAAATTATGGTAGCAAGTTCACACAAGGGTATGAGACCAAACTTAGAACTACTTGCTCAAGTTATTCACGATGGAAAAAATTAAGTGCTCACAATTAGCACAGAAAATATCTAGTTATAGTACTTGTTTTTAAATGGACATTTACTAGTTTACACTAAGATCCCACTTGTTACAGACCACTCCCCACCCCCTTGGTGTACAGCCTAAAAAAGCTAAGAATGCAAATGTTAACGTAATATAAACTTTTCTTTGTTTACAATTCCAGAATTACAACTTTTTACTAGTATATCTATGAACAGGTTCGCTTTAGTTTACTGTCAGAGGGAAAGATGATATAAGAACATAACCTGTCACCGGTCCCAGCCTCCCATTTTCCAAACATGGATTCTCGATTTAGAGCAGAATCACTCTGACAGAGGCAGGCCCGTGGCATTCGGCACGGCACAGGCTGTTTGCTTCGGCATCTTGCGGAGTGCGAGGAATACCGCCTGTATGGTTTCCCAACACTACACGTGCACAGGAGCCGGTGGGCGTGCTACCAGCTCCATTCCCTACTGCAGAAACTGAAATATGCCTACCAAAATCCTGACAAAGACATTTGATTCTGAACTGTGACATCAAGATCAAGTTGTCTGAATGCGTAAAGTCAAAAGTTCATTTTTAGTTTTTAGAATAAAGATATTTTCAAGGTTATAAAGAGTTTATAAATAACACTGTTCATGAGCAAATATTGATCTACTGATAATCCTTAAGAAACTGAGTGTACTGTGGTGAAATAATACAAGGAATTTCATTAGGTTTAGATAAATTTAGTCTACAAGTAAAACTTTTCCAGGCTATTTAGTCAAGTTACTTACAACATACACATTCCTGAGAATATCCCATTGTAGTTATACTGTTTATTTCCACATGTTTCAGCATTCAACTTAAAAGGTGTTTCTTCCCAAGAAACTGAACTTTTCTGTCAAACGCACTTGATCGAATAGGAGAATTGGGTTCATAAAATGGATTCATTGCAAACTAGGAAAGAAGAAGGTATTAGCAGGCTTGTCAAAGTACAAAACCTAACAAATCCTAGATCTCTAGATGAAATTATTTTAAAGTTCTAAATTAAATCATCAAAGACAGCTAAAACAAAGTTTTAGTCTGAAGTCCACATTTTTAAGTTTCAACAAAAACGTCTCATTGTTAAATAGTACTGCCCCCTTGAGATTTTTGTCTTAGTGATTTAGTTTTGAGAAGTACCTGTGGCAAAACTAGTGGTGGTATGGTAAGTGTTGCCTATGTAAGCTAAAGAACGTTCAGGATTCACCCTGTGTGTGTAATACTAATCTACTCACATTAATTATAAATGTATGGATTAACCTATAAGGCCCTTTGGCTACAGAACTAAAAATCCACCATATGCTCATAATTAAAAAAAATAGTCATATCATATTGCTGCTATATTAAATGACCCGTATGTAGTAATTTTTAACAATCAGGTTTTTAATACTGTCCTTAAGCACAGGCTAAATGATAGGTTCTTAAAGAGTATAATGAATATATTATATGTGAGAAAACTGTCAAATGGAATCACTAAGTAGGAAAAGGCATTAAGCAGGTTTTATACCTTAATTTACCTGACGTCTTTCTTTTTAAGAGCTAAATATTTTTATTTGCTAATTCTGACTAGAAATATTAACTGCTGATAGGCAAAAAATCTTGTCTAAGTACAGAACATTTAAAATTAGTAAGAACATACTCTTAGCACTGCTGTTTAACCACAGACATCCTACTGCTATTTTATTTTTTCTAAGTATCAAGAAATATGAGTGGCACCATACTCCTTGAGGGACTATTTGGTAAACTTCCTGACAGTTTATGATCTATAATCATGGCGCTGTAACTTACTTGTAAAGTAGATGGAGAACATTTTAGATTAAAATTATGAAGCAATTTCCTTTATGTAGCTGCTTCCTTCTCTTTTTAGGGTTCCCTAATAAAATCACTGTATGTGTCAAAAGGGGGAAAGTGAAACCAGTTTAAAAACAACTACCATGAGTTCTGTCCTGAATACATGTTAGACTAGTGGTGAAGACTTGCCTGATGAGGGAATTTCCAGAGATCATTCTGACTGGGGGAGAGCTACTCTGAGATGAAAACTGCGGCACAAGGGAGTTACTGCAATGGGCCAATTTCCTGTCAAAGTCGGAATCCCTTTTTACAATCAAATTTTATTAAAAAGTTATGGAACATACCATACCTTTATGTATAAATCATAGACATCAGTGAAGAAGTTCTTTATTCCATCTTCTTGTCTTATGTCATGAAGCATAATAAATCTCATATGTGAAAGAATTAAGGTATAATCTTAATAGAAATGAAAAAATGAAAAGTAGTCAGGTGATACGATATCCTTCAAATGAGTCACATGCATTATATTTTGTGATGGAAAAGCCAAATACGTAAACTGGGTTTTTAGGTAATGACTTTTATCAGAGGACATAATCTTTTTAAGTTAGAAAGTCACTACAAAATAAAGTAAAAATTAACCTAATGGTTCAGCTTAACTGTAGTTTTATTTGAGACTTGGTTCTAAAAGTATCTGTTAAAGAAAATTATCTGTTAAACAAAAGCATTAAACAGATGTCTCCCCCCAAAAAAAATAAAAGTCGCCCCACAAATGATAATTTTTACCTAACACTTTGAAGTCCACAGACTCAGTCTGTCATCTATGTCCCATGTTCTAGTCTGTTACCCCAACCTTTAGTTAGAGATATTCATTTAAAAGATAAGGATATGACCTGCAGTAACAAACGCCGAAACAAACCACTCATTGAACTTGTCCACAGTTTTCAAGTACATGTTGTTGGACAACCACATATTCTCATCTACGAGGTCAAGAGCAGCATGAGCTATGAACTGGTTCAGATGACGATGATCATCCTAGATGACAATGTGAGTAGCACGAGATTAACATTTCCAGACAGCATCAAGAACTCGCATTTCCTTCTTGGGGGTGGGGGGGCCTCTTCTGCTCTTCCTTCATTTATTACTGTCATGGGGCTTAGAAAAGATGTTAAGTGTTTTCACATCATATTCTTTTCAATTTGTTATGTAAAACTCAACAAATGGAAACAGCAAATTAGTAAATGAAATGTGTTCAAAAACTAGATTTTTTTTTTTAATTTTGCAAGAAGGAAGTTATGAAGTTCGGTAACCATTTAAGTGTGTGAAAAACAGTAGGTTTTTAGAGAGAGATTCTGCTTTAAAGACCCTCATGCCTTTTTAGAGGAAGACGAAAAAATACGTAAGTGCTTGTGGCTAATGGACAGCTGGAGGTAGGCTGGAGAGCTACATAGAAGTAATGTAAGCATGGGTCTCGGGGTCAGCAGGGGAAAAGGGCAGGGAAGGCCTTGGGGCACAGTGACACTTGGTGAGCAGTGGAGACAGCTGAAGAGGAGGCACTCTTAAAGGCCTGGTGTCATCCTCTCTCAAGTGAATGGAGCTTCCGTGACAGGGGGACCTGGGAGTGGCAGGAGGCCAAGCTCAGCCCCAGCTGTGAGCAGTCACTGGTCTCGAGGGCAGGAGACAGTCCCGTCAGAGCTGAGTGTCCTTTTTGTGGGCTTAACTGGAGACGGGACTGTCCCCCATAATGTGGAGAGAGAATTCACAACCCAGAAGTCTTAACTCCCGTGGAATTCTTGTTTCAAAATAAATTTTTCAAGAAGACTTCCATTAACGGGTTGAACTGAATTCTTCTGTTGAAGTCCTAACCACCCGTCACCCCGCCCAGTGCCTCAGAATGTGGCCTTCTTTGAAAAGAGGATCACTGCAGCTGTCACTAGCATGCTGGAGTAGGATGGCCCCTCCAGTCTGACTGGTGTACTTACAGAAGAGGGGAATTTAGAGACAGCGAGAATGCCATGTGGAGACGGGTTCTGCAGCCACAAGTCAAGAAACCACCAGAAGCTAGGAGAGAGGCCTGGAACAGACCTTCCCCCAGCACCTTCACGGGGGCCTGGCCCTGCGGACACCTTGTGCTTGGACTTCTGGCCTCTGGGCGGTGACACAATGAGCTGCTTTGACTTTAGGCCACCTGGTTTGTGGTGCTCTGTTATGACAGCCCTGGGAAAGGGGACTTAATATGACTCCTTGCTGCGGAGGCTGTCCCTGTGACAGGGCTGGAGGAAGGCTGCCAGCTGCTTGGAACCCCTGCACAGCTCAGGCATGTTTCCTCCACTCACATCGCCATGACGAAGCTAATTCAGTCCCCAGAGAAACCGATGTGTTTTGTGTCTGGCTTACAGCGGTGTTTTCCATGGAATGATCAATTAGAAGAAAAATGTAGAAATGCTTTAAGGTGAGTGGGAGCAGGCGAAAGAACTACGGGCAAGTCATGCCACAAAGCGTGGAAGCACAGCTTTGCCTACCACAGGCCCACAGAGACTGCAGCCCTGGGCCACAGGGCAGCCGCCGCTACACAGATGCCTCGGAACCAACTTTTACTGAGTGCTATGCACACAGCAATGTGGGAAAAGAATGATATTAAGGTTACTGTGTCTCGTCAACAGTATTAAAATGAGTAATGAATATAACATAGCACTTAAAAAAAAAAAAATGTGACAACAGCCACCTGACCGAGAACACCTTAACCATAGTTTTGTCTTATTTCCGTGGCAAGGCTGAAATAGTTGAAAAGCATCACACGCTGGACATTATGTGTTACAATTAATTTCAAAAATCAATTCTTAAGGGACATTAAAAGCTTATTTTGGAGTTCGGAGAAACACAGCATAACTTATTTAGCGATATGGACCAGTACAGAAAGATGGAAGGGCCGTATTCTCATCTCAAGATTCTATGTGTTTGCTCTGAATGGCACGTTCTTGAACCAAGCTTGTTTTTCAGGAACCTCTGCTGGCAACAAGGAAGTTGGGTGTTGTCACTGGGGAGAACAGCATGTGGGCACCACCCAGCTGGTAGGTGGGGCAGCTCACTGAAAACTGCTGTGGTCTCAGGGGCAGGGCCATGGAAGGAGGGTCTCTTTTAGCCCTCCCAGGTACAAATGGCTGTACTATGTATGTCCTGACGAAAAATATAATTGGCGTGGACAGAATGGGCTCTCCTGGCATTCCCAGTCAGTAACAACTGTTCTTCCAGTCCCACAACAGGTGGACTGTATTTCCATGTGCTCAGGGAGCAGCTCTTCAGAACGGGTGACACAGTGAATTACACATCTGAGAAGAGACCCAGCGTGCCCTGCTAGTATATACCAAGTGTGTGCTGAATCAAAGGAGGAGTCAAAAACGCAGAGGATGTTCCCTGACTGGCTTCTTTCAACCTGCGGGACCGCAGAGCAAGCCTCATGTAATGCGGTGGATGCCAGTTACCTCATCTGTCTGGATCTCTTCCAGCTGTACATCATGCCACACCACTACCGCTACAACGGCGTAACAATTCTTACAGAGTTATTTAAGGTTTCATACGTACTTTGGATTCTGCTTTTCCAGCTGGCAAAAATTCCATTTCAAAAACTGGATTATCATGGTGGCCCACAATTACAAAGTAGAAGCTTCCAGACATTGTCTTCAATATATATCTCCTAATTAAATGAAAATAACACGTATTTTTAGTACTCCATACTGAAAATGAAAAATTGTTAACAAGAAGTCAGGAATTCAACTTTTTTACTTAGACTTGACACTGTAGAAGAGACCACCACTAACCTTGTCATGTTTTCCAGTATATTGCCATAGACAAAACGCCTTTGGGACTATACAAGTTACGTCTGTGATGTGTCCTATAGAATTCAGTACTTTATTTTCACAGGGAAACTGGAAGACCTCTAATACAAAATCGTAAAAACAACATTCTCATGACCCGAAAGTTTGGAACATTTGGAGCAAGCTGGAACAAACCTGGACTGGACCAGTTAGCATAATTAGCACTAACACCAGGAAAAATTAATAACGGGTGCTAATTTTGTCTTCTTCCTACCTGAACAATGTATGCTATAAATCTAAGTCTCTGCAAATGCAAGAGCCTATGATATGCCTCCTCAAACAACATTCGTAAGAAAGGAAGACATGGGGCGCCTAGGTGGCTCACTCAGGGGCATGTGTGATTCTTGATGTCGGGAATTTGGGTTCAAGCCCCATGTTGGATATAGAGATGACTAAACCAAGAAATCTTAAAAAAAAGGGGGGGGGGAGGGAAGGTAAAGTGAGGTGTGTCAGAGCCCAGGGCTCATCAAGCCTCCCTGGGACTTCTGCTGAATCACAGTGAACATCAGAAAATCTGGGATTTTTTCCTAATGAATACAACCTTTATTGTTAAGGAAATCAAGGCACAGCGGGCACTTTGAACTCTGGAATTGGAAGGCCCATGACTGGAAGAAAAGGCAAATAGCCCGGTTTGGCTCGATGAGGTAAACAGAATTGAGGATGCTCCTCGGGGCATGTGTTGGCACACTGCAGCCTGCAGGCCAAATCTGGCCTTGCCCATCCTTTTATTGGTGACAGAGTTGAGGGCTGCAACAGAGACCGTCTGATCCTTTACAAGACAAGTCTTAGGGGAAAGATGGGAAAAGAGGCCCAAATAGTAAAACTGGATAACAAGACAGGCAGGAATGATATGAAACCTCTGCAAAACTAGGAGAATTAGCAACAATTCTCAAGGGGCAAAGGGATGAGAACTTTCAATCTGAACAAAGTCGATAATGATGTCATTAACTGGAACAGGAGTGTGCAACTGCCGCTTGCCAAGGGAAGGGTTTAATTTCTTCAACACAAGCATTTAAGAAGCAGCAGAAAACAACACACATCTAAGGAAGAAAACCTTCATTCCTATGCCTGCAGAGTGTCAATACAGGGTGAGGAAAAACAGAAAGGGAACCAAGGAAACAGCACATAAAAGTTCGTAGTCTCTACAGCTGCACGGACCTTGACCTGCCGATAATTTGATTTCACAGCAGCTGGAGGAGTAATGCGACTATATGATTCTACAGGCAAAACTGGAAGGTGAAGTGGAGGAAATGGAAATGTTGGGAGACTATAACCACATGGTCTCAGAAAGAGAATGTCTACAATCACTTAATATTTGAGGTTTATTATGCCAAGGTGGTAGGCAGAGGTGAGACACACTTTAGACTTCTGTACTGTCTGATACACTCAATTTTCCGTGGAGAGGGAAAGGTTCTGTATCTGCACCATCCAGTGTGGCGGCCACCAGTGCCGCCCGTGTCTGCAGAACGGAACTTTTAACTTCGTTTTAGTTACATTTAAACAGCCACATGGGTCAGTCGCTACTGTATCAGACAGGCCTCTGGACTGGCTTTGTAACAATGATTTGAAATGTTTTAAGTTCTGTAACTCTTCTACCTTCCCTCCATCCACAAAGCAAGTGTTACTTAGTACAAATGAAGCAACTGCCGCTGTTTGTGTGGGCTGGAGTGTGTGTGTGTGTCTGCTGAATTTCCCCATCACCTGAAATAGGGCCCTTTAAGCATCTCCTAAGACTAAGTCTCTAGGTGGGGAGGAGATGGCTACACGGAACCTGGCAATGGATGGGACTGGGGAACGGAGGAAGAGGGAAAAATCAAGGATGTTTCCAAATGCCTGACTGAGGTGATCAAGCAGAATATCAACATGAGTCTTTTCACCAAGAAAGGAAATAAGGGAAAAAAGAGGGATGAAATGAACACATCAATTTCGAACATGCTGTGGTAGCCAGAATTGCACGCCCCGCCCTGTCCACATCCTGATCTCGAAAACCTGTGACTGTTAATTTTCTGGGAAAATTAAAGCTGCAGACGGAACTGAGGTTGCTCGCCAGCTGACCTTATGACAGAGAGGAGCGTTGACTAGCCAGGTGGGCCCAATATAAATCCAAAGGCTTTAAAAGTGGAAGAGCGAGGCCCAGAGAAAGATCAGCAGGAAGTGCAACGGCGCAGAGGGGGCAGGGGGCATCACGGAGAGCAACACAGCCAGGGTTGAAGAGGGAAGAAAGAGCCAGAAGCCCAGGGAGGCGAGTGGCCTCTAGAAGTTGGAAAGCGCAAAGAAACCAATTCTTCCCACCAACCTCCAGGCGTCGGTGGCAGACGTCTACGCCACCCACGTGTAAGGTAATGTATTTGTGCTGTTTAAGCCACTCAACTTTGTTATAGCAGTAGTTAGCACGCACGTCGGAGCTGAGAAAGCTGCTGGAATGAAACTAAAAGGACATATTTGAAGTGTTCACAGAAGGTAGGTGCGTTCTGTAGGGCAAAAGGAGTTTGCTTACCACGGGCCAAGAGTTTCGGAGCACTGAGAAGGTCGGAGGGAGGGGAAGGAAGCAGGGCAAAA
Source organism: Spilogale gracilis (assembly GCA_004023965.1). Taxonomy (NCBI): domain Eukaryota; kingdom Metazoa; phylum Chordata; class Mammalia; order Carnivora; family Mephitidae; genus Spilogale; species Spilogale gracilis. Next base: position 65,162 of record PITA01006956.1, on the reverse strand, counting down.
CGGTGTGTGTGTGTGTGGGGGGGGCTCCCTGGGGAAATTTTAAGTGTTTTTCTTACCCAGCATGCCTCCCTAACGCTTACCACAGAGCCCAGTACAGAGTAAGTGCTTCCCCCTTGGGGAATGGAACTGTGAGGGGGGGGCAGTAGCTGGGACAGTGTCTGGTGAAGTTGGAACCCAGGAATGAGAGGCATGCTGGGATTAACTAGCCTCAATACAGAAAAGAACCTTCTGAAGGTTCTAGTGCTGAGGCCCTCAGGGTCTCAGAGGCCTGACTGGGGAAGTCTGTGATCAAATGATGAACTGCACCTTTGTGAGAAGCTGAAGTTTCTGCACTTGTGAAGAAACTGTCCATGACACAAGACGAGACCAGAGTTGTTGACTGAAGGACTCTCACCTGGGGTGAAAACAGTAGCTGTCCTTGATGGCTAAGTGATTTGAGCTGCTTGAGAGCCAGCGACAACTAAAGACATCAATCACCGTGGTGACACAGGAGCTCTGCGCTGTCTTGAGGGCTTGTACATGATGTATGAAATCGGACACTAACTAGTAACGAACGCAAAAATGAAATCACATATCTGTGAGGCTGGCATGAGAAGGGCTGGGAAGCGCAAAATGAATGGAGATGTGTGAAATAAGAAAAACAAAAGCCTACTTAAACTACAATCAGGTAAAAGGGGAGAAAGGTCTCCAGGTACATAGGATGCAGACCTCTGAACTTCAATTTTCCCAAACAGCATGATTTTCTGATAGCAAGTGTGACAAAAAGCTAGGCAGGCTGTGAATCTCAAGATAGGTATATTAAAAAAAAAAAACTTAATAAATACAGATCTTCAAGTCTTAGCAAAGTTTATATCTTCAATTAAGTGATTGTATACTAACTGGTGACAAGGGAAATCTCAGGAACAAGAGTCAAACCACTCAGATGGGTGTTACTATTTGCAGAAACAAAGGCTGATCTTCTGTAATTGAGTACTTTTGGAATAGATTAAAACACCAAGAGAAACACGTATTAAATATCTGTCTCTGGTTAGAACACAGGCTAGGAACTTTTATTTTACATTAACTTCATTAACGTGAACTGGCTCACCAGCGATAACCCTTTGCCATCCCTCGTCATATCTCTTTTCCTTGGGACAGCATACATTATATTTGAAGGGAAGATCCTGCTGTATCTCACTCCCCACCCCAGAAAGGCCTTCCCCAGTTTAAACATCCTCCATTCCTTCGTTAGCTCTTCTTTCCAGAGCATTCCTTACAACATACAGTTCAGAGTTATTGATCCTTTTAAAATGAGATTCCCAGAAGAGATTAATCCTTTCAAAATGAGATCCTTGGAGATGTAATTAATTAGTTAAAAGGACATGGTCTTAGTGCCTCAAATTGGTATTAGCTTTTTGGATTACTCTCAGACGACTACCCCTTACTGAGCTTGCAGTAAATGTAAACTTTTGGGTCCTTGTAGATGAACTGCTCTTAACCTAGGTTTCTCTCCTACTATACAGGTTTTTTTTTGGGGGGGGGGTTGGCTTTTTTGGGTTTTTAAGTACAGAACGAGGGATGGTAAATGGGTTATCGCTGGTGAGCCAGTTCTAATTAGCTGGTAGTGACTGCCAGGACCCGGTGCTGATAAAGACTGGGACAAGAAAGATCTGTATCCGGAAAGATGGCTGTGATGGAAGGGCAGTACCTAGTATGTGTGTACCAAGTATTTAAACTCTGGGCTAGACAGACATTCCAAACTGCCCGGAGGACAAGCTTAGGGCCGCTCCTTTGAGGTTACCTGGAAACTTACTCGAGACAATGTTACCAAGCACTATGTTACAAACTATCAGGCTGCCTGTCTTGAGAGGACTAATCCCCGCCCCTCGCCCGACAGCGCCCACAAATTTTCCAGCTCCAAATGACAACAGTACGGCTGTTTAAAAAAACTCCGAATTAGCTGAATGGCCTAGTGAAAGGCAAAATGAAGCAAAGACCCTGAGCTGGCCGAAACGCGATGTGCGATGGCCCAGTGGCCTGGGATGAGATCAGCCCAGCGGGGACTGGCCGGCTCCGATCCGGCTGCCCCCGGGCGGGCTGGAGACACTGGGCCAAAACCTGCGTGATGCGGGGTCCGGAATGTCCCCTGGAGCTCCCGCCCCCTACTCACTCCATCACGTACCTGCGGGAAGAGGCCGACAGCGGAAACAGCCAGTCACTTCCTTCAGCACCAGCGCTTGGCAGCCTCGGTCCCCACTCCCCGAGCAATCCTCGCGAGAGTCCGGGGTTACGATCTCGCGAGAGGTGGGAAGAACAGCCTTCCAGATCGGGGCAAAGTCCAGCGCGTGCGCCGTAGTACTCGCGACCGCAGCGGTTTGTTTTGGCGGGCCCGGGGGGAAGGGCGGGATCAACGGTGAGCCCGGCGAATTCCGGGTCGAACCGCGTTTTCTCTTGTTGCCTCACTACCGGTCCCCGCCTTCGAGCTTCGTGGGAAAGTCGCGTGTGGACCACGACCCCGCCTACCCATCAGAGCCGCTGAGAAAGGAAGTGCGAGTCGTCTACAGTTCCTAGTTCAGAGAGGCGGTGTTGAGCTCTCCCGTTCTTCCCGACTGGCCCTCAGGCAGAGGCTGGGCTCTGAGGGCCGGCTTTCCCCGGGTCCTGAGCCTGCGGCTCGGGCTGGGTGTTAACTCGGGCCAACGCAGGACCGGCCGGGGGAAGTCGGGGACTGGGCAAGCTGACAGCTGATGGCTCAGGTAGTTCACCGGCCCCTCCTCAGGGACCGGCGGAAACGTCACGTTTTGTTTGTTTTCGTTATACCCTCTTTTCCCCTGCCCAGCCTCTTAGGGTTTCCCTGGAGGCTGCTGGTCTGTTTTTAAAAAATCATGGTCCATCTGCCCGCCAGGTAACCCGTAACCATTTTTTCTTCCAGTCCACTATGCCCCCCAAATCTGACGTGTTGAGTCAAGATGAACTGCGAAAAAAGCTATACCAGACGTTTAAGGATCGGGGTATACTGGACACGCTCAAGGTATCCGTTTTAGCCATATTTTTTTTTTTTTTTTTTTTTTTTTTTAGATTTTATTTATTTGACAGAGAGAAACATAGCCAGAGAGGGAACACAAGCAGGGGGAGCCAGAGAGGGAGAAGCAGGCCTCCTGCCGAGCAGGGAGCCCGATGCGGGACTCGATCCCGGGTCTCCGGGATCATGACCTGAGCCGAAGGCAGTCGCTCAACCAACTGAGCCACCCAAGCGTCCCTAGCCATATTTTTTTAACATAACTTTTACAAGCTAACTGTAACAGGCACTCCAGATTTAAATACATTCAAGTCTTGGCTTTTAAAAACAGTGTGACATAGATTATATTGGCAAGTTACGTTTTTGTTTCTCTGTAACTCTTTGTGATGGAACAGGGAAGTCTTGAAAATGGTTTAGAGTTTGAGCAGTCTTAAAAGAGCATGTTCAAATCATAGCTTTATCGGGCTGATACTAGGGTGGTAGTGGGTAGCTTTATAAAGTGAACACATTCTAGTAAAGTTGGACTTGGTTTATAAATCCGTTTGCACGTCTTGAATGAATAAATGGTTTTGTAATTGTACCGGCTTTTGAATGAAGGAAATTGACACCATATACAAAACCATTAGGTGAACCACTTACCGTAGAATAATTTGGGAAATGTGAAATTTCTTGCTTAAAACATTTTGAAATGTATAAATATTTGGGCAGCAGATACTGGTACATATTATATGAACAGCAGGGAGTAGGATTAGCTCAAATGTTTTCATTACTGTATACTTTTCAGAAGTATATCTTGTATTTAAAATGCCAAATTAAGGAGGCACTTGGGGGGTTCAGTCATTTGGGCCTCCAGCTCTTGGTTTCCGCACAGGTCATGATCACGGCTGTGGGCTCAGCCCATAACCAGGTCCCTGCTTGGGGTGGCGCCTGCTTAACAAGTGGTAAGGAAAAAAGTGAGTTTTTACATTTTTTCTCCCTCTCCCGTTGTTTAGATTACTTAAACCTTGAGACTAATCTGAAAAATAAGGAAAAACATGGAGAAACATCATCACTAATGCTAGCCGCAGGTTGGCACAGTGTATCTTTTTTTTTTTTTTTTTTTTTAAAGTGATCTCCATACCCAATGCAGAGCTCGAACCACAACCTGGAGACCCAGAGTCCCACACCCCACTGACTGAGCCAGCCAGACACCCCTCCTTTTAAATCAGCTATTATATGGTGAACATTTTCCCATGTTCTTCAAACTTCCTTGAAATCCTCATTTTCAGTGGCACCAGGCTTGTCTTTGAATGTATGGGTAATTTTCAAAGACAACTGCTATGGGAAGTAGCAGTCCCCTGTTGAGAATTTACATTATACCCACGTGTACACATTGCTTCAACTCCATCTCTCACTTTTTGTCTAGGATAGGTTATGTGACATTACTGAACCAAAAGCCTTGAGGTTTTTTTTGTTTGTTTGTTTTTTGGGGTTTTTGTTCTTAAGATTTTATTTATTTCTTCCTCAGCCTTACTCCCTGGCCTTTTGCTGCTAAGGCCCCGGCATTGCCTGAGGGTACAGGACTGAGCACACGTCCCTGACTCTGTGTTCTCCTGGGGCCTATGGGTTGAGCTGACAGTCCGTGTCAGGTGGAGGCTGACGTTTTCCTTTGGTCAGTGAGGCCCAGCATGTGCAGAGTGTGGGGTGTCTGTGATCAGTCAGCAGGACACAGCCAGACCTTTGTTCCTGGCTGGGAGGTGTCAGGAAGCACCCCAGCTGCGCCAGCGTTGATGAGGGGAGCTAACCCAAGGGCTTAAATAAATAAACAAATAAATAAGATTTTATTTATTTGACAGAGCAAGAGCATACAAACAGGGAGGGCAATAGAGGGAGAGGGAGAAGCAGGATCCTGGGATCACGACCTGAGCCAACGGCAGATGCTTCAACTATATGAGCCACCCAGGTGCCCCCTGAGCTTTTTTCCCTTAAAGATTTTATTTATTTGAGAGAGAGTGCACACAAGCAGGGGGAGGGGCAGAGGCAGCAGGAAAAGCAGATTCCCCGCTGAGCTCAGAGCCCTCTTGGGCCCCATCCCAGGAACCTGAGATCATGACCCAAGCTGAAGTCAGATGCTTAACCAGCTGAGTCACCCAAGGCCAGAGCTTTAAGGCTCACAATATATTATGGGTCTTGTTCTAGAAAGATTGTAATAGTATATATTCCACCAGTAATTTGATAAAGCTTATTTCTCTGATGATATTATTATGACTTTTTTAAAAAAAGATTTTATTTATTTATTTGACAGAGAGAAACAGCTGGAGAGGGAACACAAGCAAGGGGAGGGATTGGATGCGGGATTGGATCCTGGGACTCCCAGATCATGACCTGAGCCGAAGGCAGACGCTTAAGGACTGAGCCACCCAGACGCCCCATGATATTTTTTTAAACATTGGAAAACTAATATGCTGTTGATTATTAATGACGTTGCACATAATTTCTGGCCGTTCATATGTTTTCTGCGGATTGGCAGTTTATGTTCCTTGCCTCTTCCCTTCCCCCAGTGGTGTTTTATTAATGCATAAGATTTCTTTTTTTTTTTTTTTTTAAGATTTTATTTAGAGAGAGACAGAGATCACAACTAGGCAGAGAAGCAGGCAGAGGGAGCGGAGGAAGCAGGCTCCCTGCCGAGCAGAGAGCCCAATGTGGGCCTCAATCCCAGGACCCTGAGATCATGACCTGAGCCAAAGACAGAGGCTTAACCCTCTGAGCCACCCAGGCGCCCCAAGATTTCTTTTTAATAGAAACTTAATTTATTTTCCAATTTTTCAGCCATACTTTATCTTGGTATTCAGTTTTAATTTGGTTCTAAATATTGATGTACATTTTTAATATGGTCAAATCTTTTTTTTTGCTGATTATTATCAGTGTTATTATTTTTTAAATTTTTTTTAAAGATTTTGTTTATTTGACAGAGAGAAACATAGCCAGAGAGGGAACACAAACAGGGGGAGTGAGAGAGGGAGAAGCAGGCTTCCTGCTGAGCAGGGAGCCGGATGTGGGACTTGATCCCGGGTCTCCGGGATCATGACCTGAGCCGAAGGCAGTCGCTCAACCAACTGAGCCACCCAGGCACCTTATTTTTTTTTCTTTTCTTTAAGATTTTATTTATTTGACAGAGAAACACAGCTAGAGAGGGAACACAAACAGGGGGAGAGAGAGAGGGAGAAGCAGGCCTCCTGCCAAGCAGGGAGCCTGATTCGGGCCGATCCTGGGTCTCCAGGACCATGACTTGAGCCTAAGGCAGTCGCTTAACGACTGAGCCACGCACGTGCCCCTTATTCTCAGTTCTTCTCTAAGAGAACAAATGCTCACTTTTTAATTTTTAAAAAGCCCCTCCCCCCCTTTTTTACAGTTAACTCTTTAACCCACTTGGAATTAATTGTAGTGTATAATGCATTAATATGCTTTCTAATGTGGAATGGTGCTTGGATTCCTGGCCATGGCATACTTTCTTTTACTGTGCTTCTGAATTAGATTTGAGAGTTTTATTTGTAGTCACAAATGATACTGATGTATCTTTATCCTTTTTAAACTGTTGCTCTTTGGGTTTGGTATCAGGATTGTGCTAGCTTTGTCCACTTTACGAATGTGTATCTTCTAGAGAAGTATTGTTTCCTCTGTGCAGCTGGCTGCTCAGTTCTGTTAATCCAGCTCTACCAGCGCAAGACAGATTTTTATTTGCTAAGGCTGAGCTAATTTTTGTTTTCTCAGTTCAGTGACAATGGCCTGAGTGAGTTTTAATTTTTAAAATTCACTGAATTTTTTAATGGCCTAGTTAACATTCTATTTGAGGGTTTGAAAAGAAATTCTGGTGAAGTTCAAGGGCCAGTATCTATTAAATGAAGTTTATCAAGTCTTTTTCCTGATTTTGAATCTACTCTTAATTTCTGAGAGTGTTGTGCTGAGGATACACAAGTCTCTTCTTTCCCCGTTCCCCTCCCCACCCACAATTATTATACTTACGTCTCTCTTAGGAACATTAATTCTGAATGGATTTCCCTCTTTGGCTACTGGAGAGCCCCCAGCCAGTTGTGGGATTCCTTCCAGCAATTGCTGGATGGCTTGCTTTTTGCGTTTGTTGAGCTAGGGGGATTCATCTCTAAGGTTCTTTACTTTTTTTTTTTTTTCTTACTCTTTCCTTTCTGCTTCTGTCACTCTTCTTAATCTTCTCCTATTTCAGTATTTGTTTGTAAGACACCATAAGTCATTTTATTAAACTGGATCTAAATATATTCTTTAGTTGTTACAAATTTAATTACATCACCTCTAAATTTTACTGGTGGAGAATCCTATAATTAGTTTTATTTTAGTTACTGAACTGGACTTGATGAGTCAGGACATGTGTATTCTGTTCAATGTAAATGTCTTTTTTTTTTTTTTTTTTAACTGGGACTATAGACATGTACTAAGACCTGTTCTATACTGGTAATTATATACTGTTCTACTCTTGAGCTAAAGGATAGAAGAAAGAAGTATAACAAGAACTCCATTTGTTTCTTGCTTGTATTCTATTAACATGAATTCATTAGATAGCATTTACTGCTGAACCCAATGAATTTAAGCTGTGTACTCTCAAGCTCAGCCCAATTGTATGTTTCCAGATGATATGTAAAATAGACTAGAACAAATACCCAGTAGTCTGAGTAATTTGGGGAATTTTATTAAAACTCGGATGAATAATGCTAGTGTTACAACCTTGAGAAAAGGACCCACTTTAAACTATCATTTTCTCACTTATAAAATGTGAGAAAATTATTATACTTCAGTGTCTTGAGATGTAAATACTGTATGCAAAAGTATATCTTAATATATTTTGGGGTTTACCAATTTCTCGCATATGTGATTTCCCTTTTGGGAACCCAGTTTTGTTTTGATCAATATACCCAATATTTTCGTATCCTTTAATAGTCCACAGAGAAGTGAGCAAGGGGCAGAATTATCTCCTGCACTTGATGCCTTGATGAAAAGCTGCTGAAATGGGCTCCTGGGGAAGTGAAGTTAGAGTGTACACACATTCTGGCTAACCACGTGTTAACTTGGAAGTTGGTGAAAACGAGTTTTTTTGTTTGTGTTTTGTTTTGTTTTGTTTTGATTCGTTTTGATTCCAGAACTCAGTGGGCTCCTGTGTCACGGGTTATCTAGAGAATGGTTCCTAACTTTTGGTCATGGCCCCAGAGCCATTCTGGAAATAAGGATGTGAATCATGTGACAGATCTGTATGTCTCCAGTGAAACAATCCTGCCAAAATTTTTTCTCTCTTTTCATTTTTGTTTGTTTGTTTTGAGCTAGACCCAGCTCCGAAACCAGCTAATTCATGAATTGGTGCAGCCTGTGTTGAGTGGAGAACTGCAGCCGCGGTCCATTTCAGTGGAAGGGAGTGGCCTCTTAGTAGGCGCTTCTAACACTCTGGTGGCCGATCACTTACAAAGATGTGGCTACGAGTATTCACTCTCTGTTTTCTTTCCGGAAAGTGGGTTGGCCAAAGAAAAGGTAAAGTCTTTCCTTTTCTGTTTTGGAATTTTCTATTGACAGCTTCTTTCTGAGACAACAGTAAGTGCCGCACAAGAGCGGATTGTTCCTTGGCTAGCGAGGTCCATTTCTCATGCATCTTTGAATTCACATCATACATTCTATCACGTAACGAAGCGGAAGTACTGAAGTTGAAGGTTATCAATCCCTTGGAATCTCCATTAGTCTTTGGTAAAACTGTGGTGTGTAGAATCACTGGGAGCTAGACTTGACCTCACATTCTGTGTGGTCTGCTAAGACTCACAGTTGCCATTAATGTTGACTCTGTTGTAAGATTATCACTGTACTAGTCACACCGCAGGTGTTACCTGTATTACAGATGAGGAGCCAGCCTCTGGAGAGGTGAAGGACTGTGCTCAAGGTCACATGAGATGTAAATATCAATGCAGGGCCGCAGATCTAGATCTCTAAAATGGATTGTTCTTACTATGTTAAAGTCTCTTCAGATATTTCTATTCCTTAGGATTACACAAGAGAAGTGAGGGATACAAGAGTTTTTAAAAATCTGTGGAATTCTCAAATACTAAAACACCTGTTTTTACCAATTTTCTAATTATTTTATGTTTAACAGCCATGCTGGAGAAATCTAGTCACACTTGATCATTTTAAACGCTGATACGGGGCACCTGAGTGGCTCAGTTGGTTAAGCAACTGCCTTCGGCTCAGGTCATGATCGCGGAGACCCGGGATCGAGCCCCACATGGGGCTGCCTGCTCGGCGGGAAGCCTGCTTCTCCCTCTCTCACGCCCTCTGCTTGTGTTCCCTCTCTCTCTGTGTTTCTCGCTGTCAAATAAATAAATAAAATCTTAAAAAAAAAAAAAAAGGTTGATACAGCCAACTTTTCCTATTTTTGTTAAATAGACTTAAGTCTTTTTAAAAATATTTATTTATTTATTTATTTGACAGAGAGAGAGATCACAAATAGGCAGAGAAGAGGAAGCAAGCTCCCTGCTGAGCAGAGAGCCTGATGTGGGCCTCAATCCCAGGACCCTGAGATCATGACCTGAGCCGCAGGCAGAGGCTTTAACCCACTGAGCCACCCAGGTGCCCAAATAGACTTAACTTTTTTTTTAAGATTTTATTTTTTTATTTGACAGAAACACAGCTAGAGAAGGGAACACAAGCAGAGGGACTGAGAGAGGGAGAAGCAGGTTTCCCGCTGAGCAGGGAGCCTGATGTGGGGCTTGATCCCGGGTCTTCAGGATCATGACCTGAGCCAAAGGCAGTCGCCTAACCAACTGAGCCACCCAGGCACCACTAGACTTAATTTTTTAGAGCAGTTGAGATTCAGAGCAAAATTGAGCAGGAAGGAGGATATCCTATATGCTCCCTGCTCCCACACATGCACAGCCTCCCTTACTAGCAACATTTTTTGTTGTATACTTGTTGTTTTTTTTTTTAAGATTTGTATTTATTTATTTGAGGGAGAGAGAGAGAGAGAACATGAGAGGGGGAAGGTCAGAGGGAGAAACAGACCCCCGCCGAGCAGGGACCCAGATGTGGGACTCGATCGTGGGACTCAATCCTGGGACTCCAGGATCATGACCTGAACCAAAGGCAGTTGCTTAACCAACTGAGGCCCCCAGATGCTCCCATTATATACATTTTTGCCATAGAATCTACACTGTCACACCTTATCACCTAAAGTCTATGGTTTATTTTTATTTATTTTTTAAAAGGTTTATTTGAGAGTGAGAGAGAGAGCCAGAGCAGGGGAAGGGGCAGAGGGAGAAGCAGACTCCCTGCTCGGCCGGGAGCCCCACTAGGGGCTTGATCCCAGGCGCCCCCCACGACCGTGACCTGAACTGAAGGCAGATGCTTAACTTCCTGAGCCACCCAGGCGCCACTAAAATCCAGTTTAACTCTTGGTGTTGTCTTTCTATTTTTATTCTTTATCTTGTCTGTAATCGATTAAAAGTTTCATATTCAGACATTTTCAGAAAATAAGAACAGTGTTAGTATTTGAAAATTCAAATATGCTGTATTTATTTATTAACAACCAAATTTTACTTATCAACATTAGTAAGAATTCTTGTTTGGTCCATCAGTCTTTTAAGTTTTATTGTTCGCTTGTTTGTTTAAAGTAAGCTCTAAGCCCAGTGGGGGCTGGAACTCACGACCTCAAGATCAAGAATCCTGTGTTCTACTGACTGAGCCAGCCAGGCACCCCTGAGTTTCTAGTTAGATTTCACAGATTTGCTTATTACATAAGTAATAGTTAATTACATAGTTATTAAAGCAGTAGTTAATTCAGTTCATGTACTTAAAGGTTTCTACTCTAAAATGCTGTACAGAATATTTTCTTTTTTAAAAAAGATTTTATTTGAGAGAGAGAAACACAGTGAGAGAGGGAACACAAGCAGGGAGAGTGAGAGAGGGAGAAGCAGGCTTCCCACCGAGCAGGTAGCCCCATGTGGGACTCGATCCCAGGACTCTGGGATCATGACCTGAGGGGAAGGCAGACACTCAGTGACTGAACCACCCAGGCGCCCCCAGAATATTTTCTATAAAGAAAATCACTTGAAAACGTGTCCATGTTTCAGGGTAGACCTAATAAATGGTAAGTATTATAGTAGAAACACACATTAAAAATAGCCACCCAGGAGGTGCCCGGGTGACTCAGTTGATATTTTCCTTTGGCTCAGGTCATGATCCTGGAGTCCCGGGATTGGGCTCCCTGCTCAGCCGGGAGTCTGCTTATCCCTTGGGCCCTCACCCTGCTTCTCTTTCTTCTGTCTCCCTCTCAAATAAATAAAATCTTTCAAAAAACAAATAGCCACCCCAAATGTTTAAGACTATTTTAGGTATGGTTTAGTTATTCATTCTGGTAATGACAGTAAAACTTCATTTATATTTTGAAGCAATAGTATTTTAAAAACTTTATTGCTGTTGAAAGACCCTGGAATTCACACATGTATTCACTGGCTCATCAGCTATTTGTGTATGTGTATAATCCGTAAGGCATTAACCATTTAGACATATTAGTCCTATTGTCTTCAGTGTGTAATATTTGGAGGTTAATCATGGGATCAAGAAAAATGTTTTATCCTTGTGACTTTAATATGTTGTCAACAGTATGAGAAAGTACTTCCGTTTTATATTAGCATGGTTGTAATATTTTTTAATTTAATCTGAACCATGATTCTTAGTCTTCAGAAATGTCCTAGTTCATCATTTGAACATTGATGTAAAAACATGTCTAACTTTTCTTTTCCTTCAGGTATTTACTATGCAAGATCTATTACAGCTCATTAAAATCAACCCTGAATCCAGTCTCTACAAATCACTGGTAGGATTGTTTAGTTTTTATAACCTGCTTTGGTCTGTTAATTGTAACTGAACAGTTGAATAAAGATAAAATATTTTCTTTTAACAGGTTTCAGGATTTGATAAAGAAGACAAAGGTAGGCACCTTCATCTTTCTAGAAAATAGCAACATTTTTGTCAGGTACTTTTTTTCTGTAAAACTCTGAGAGTAATAATATTGAGGGGTGTAAGTAGGGAATTTAATATGAATTTGCGTTTCCATGCTGTGATAGTACCGTACCCTCTTACCTAATTTTTTAAAAAAAGATTTAAGTAATCTCTACACCTAATGTGGAACTTGAAATCACAACTTTAACATCAGGAGTCACATGCTGCACTGACGGAGCCAGCCAGGTGCCTCAGTACCGTACCTTTTATTTTATTTTATTTTTTATTTTATTTTTTTTTAAAAGATTTTATTTATTTATTTGACAGAGAGAAACACAGCGAGAGAGGGAACACAAGCAGGGGGAGTGAGAGAGGGAGCAGCAGGCCTCCCGCCGAGCAGGGAGCCCAATGTGGGGCTCGATCCCAGGCCTCCAGGATCATGACCTGAGCTGAAGGCAGTCGCTCAACCAACTGAGCCACCCAGGCGCCCCTAAAGCCCGTCTTGTTTAAGGGTCAACTGTATGGTCAACTGATTTTTGATAAAGAGTGAAGGTAGTTCAAGGGAGGAATGATGTCTCTTCCACACATGGTGATGGAACAATTGGACACTCATACACAAAAATGAACTTAGGCCTTATACCTTATGTAAGAATTTAATCAAAATAAACTATAGGTCTAATTTTAAATTTCAAACTATAAAACTTAGGTAAGAAAACATTATAAAACATATGTGACCTTCAGTTTGGTCATGAGATAGAACACTAAAAGCATATATATGAAAGAAAATTGACCAGTTAGATTTTATTAAAATCAAAAACATCTGCTCTGAAAGACACTGAGAATGAAAAGACAAGCCCCAGACGGGGAGAAAATATTTGCGAAGGCCACATCTCCTAAAAGACTTACATCAAAAATATACAAGGAACTCTTAAAGAGACAACACAGTTAAGAAATGGGTAAAGGATCTGAACAGACATGTCACCAAAGAAGATCTAGAGGTGGCAAATAAGCATACGAAAAGATGTTCAGTGGCACTTGTCAGGGCAGTGCAAATTAAAACCACAAAGAGATCTCCGCATACCCCTGTTAGAATGGCACAAATCCAGACAGATGTTAGCACACCAGGTGTTGGTAAGGATGTGGAGCCAGGGAGACTCCCATTCATGGACAGTGTGACTGCAAAGTGGTGTAGCCACTTTGGGAGATTGGCAGTTTCTCACCAAGCTAAACATAGTCTTGCCGTACCATCTGACGGTGATGCTCCTAGTTCTTTCCCCAACTGACTGGAAAACCTGTCTAGATACCCAGACAGAAATGTTCAGAGCACCTTGATCATAACTGTCAGAGATCAGGAACAACCAAAATGCCCTTGAGTAAGTGAATGGGTAAACAGGCTGTAGTACGTCCAGACAACGGAATACTATTTGGCTCAAAGGAATAGGTTGTCAGTCCGTGCAAAAATAACATCTGGGGCACCTGGGTGGTGTGGTTGGTTAAGCCCGACTCTTGTTTCACCTCAAGTCATGATGTCAGGGTGGTGGGATCGAGCCCTGCGGCAGGCTCCTTCCTCAGCAGGGAGCCTGCTTCTCCCTCTCCCTCTCCCTCTGCTTGTGTTCTCTCTGTCAAATAAGAGTCTTTAAAAAAAGTTTGGGGGAAAAAAACCAGACAAAACTATAGAGCTGGTAAGCGGATTGGTGGTTGCCAGGGATTTGGAAGGAAAGTGATGTAGGAGGTTGAAGAGGTGAAGCATAGGGAATTTTTTAGGGTTCTGAAGGTATTTTGTAGGGTACTGTAATGGTAGGGTATATAGCACTAGATACTGGTCAAAGCCTTTAGAACTTTATAGTACAAAGGGTGAACCTTAATATGTGCAAATTTAGGAAGTCAGGTGATCCCAGGATGGACTGCGACTGCGACAAAACCAACTAAAAACCTTGCTGGAGGGGGATGGAAAAGAAAAAACCTGAGCTTGACCAACTTTGGGAAGGAAGACTGTGAGGCTAAAAGCCAATGAAACTGTGCGTAGGCCTCATATTCAGGGTGATAGTTACTTCTTATGGAGGAACTGGTTAACAGTTTGGAAACTACATGCATGCTGGAACTGAACAGTTAACTGGATGGGTAGTAGAGGGCGAGAGCTGAGTTCCTCACCGTTGGAGCGCAGTTTCACAGATCAATAAGAAGAGGCTAGGCTGATCCATGTGGTGATGGATTTATTGGGGCCCTCAGTACAAGCTCAAGTTTAGCTTGCCATAGATGTAGAGGACATATAGAGGTATTTACAGACACGTCTCTACACAGGTTAGTGGAACCCTCGAATTGCCTTATTCCGCAGGCGGAGAGGGCCTAGAAGCAGTGACATTCCAGTAGCCATGAACACACCTAGTGCCCAATCCGGGCCATTAAGATTTGGTTTCCTGTACCATTCCATAATAATAGGAACCGAGGCAGCCCAGAGCAATGGCTGATTCCAGGACTGGGGCAGGGAATGTACAAGATGAGCCTGGAGTCTTACAGTGCTGTATGAAAGGAAAGGCTTAATTAAAAAAAAAAAAAATCCACTGTGAAAGAGGTTCCAAAGGCCAAAGCTAGGACAAATGGAGCAACAAAATAAAATACGGGGTTATATAAAAATGTTGCATAATCACAGAGGAATTGAAGCATGATGTGTAGAAGATCCATGAGTCCATACCAATGTAAATAAATGCTTGAATACATGAGACTAGAGAATTGGTTCTTAGAGGGGATATATATATATCCGGGAGAGGAGAGGGGAGAAGTGAACTAATTAGGGGCCTATGACTAGTACTACAGAACTGGGAAAAGGTGACCATTCTTCATCTAGAATGAGTAGGGGGAAGAGTACCTCTCAAAAGATTATCTACTGCAGGATCTTGAAGAAAATGCCTTCTCTATAAAGGCAGAGCAGACACCCCTGAGCGTAATGGTAGTGGGAAGGTGTGAGGAGAGAACAGGAAGATTGGGGAGCGGGGGGAAGGTCCAGAGAAGATCAGTGGACGAGCCAAAGAGGAGTTGCAAGCAATGAATATGGAAGAAAACACAGTGTAGGTCATATTAGAGGAAGTGAGAAACAGTTGATTTTAAAATCTTCAGAAAAGGGAAGAAACAAAAAGGCCTTCAAATTGGCTGATGCAGAAGCCAAGTCCTTCCAACAGTTTTAAGAAACTAAAAACTTCTGAATTTATACTCATGGTTTAAAAAAAAAAAGTTTCAAACTATTCAGAAAAATATAAAGTGAAAGAAAAGTAGAAATTGCTGCCTGTATGCCGTGATCCCCCTTCCCACTGGTACCTAGAAGGAACGGTTTACCCTACCAGCATTTGGTTTATGAATGTGAAAGCCTGTGACTGAAATACACATATAATCCTAAATGGGATCACATTATACTGTTTTGCATTTTGCTTTATTCACCAACATATCTTTTATATTCAGACTAATTATTTTTAACCACTGTTAGTGGAGAATTCGTTGTTTTCTTTTGTCACTGGAAGCAATCAGTGCGCCTCTGGGAGTAGAGCTGTGTAAACTTAGGGAAGTGGAATGATGAGGTCAAAGGGCACGTGCATTTGAACATACACAAACCCTGACAAAATTCTCTCCCAAGTGAATGAGAATGTCTATTTCCCCATTCCCCTGCTTGGAAGAACTTGATTTCAGCCCTCATGGATGACTTTGAGAAGCTCAAGACTTCAGTGGGGGAAGTCACTGCAAATGCGGTAGAAATAGCAAGACAACTAGAACTGGAGCCTGAGGATGGGAGCGAATTGCTGCATTCTCAGGATCAAACTTGAGCAGATGAGTTGCTTCTTATGGATGAGCAGAGGAAGTGGTTTCTCGAGATGGAATCTACTGGCGAAGAGGCCGTGAAGGTTGTTGAAATGACAACGAAGCGTTTAGATTATTACATAAATGTAGTGCCAGGTTTCGAAAGGATTGACTCCAATTTTGAAAGAGGTTCTAGTTTGAGTAAATCACGGGCTATAGAGAACTCGTGAAAGGGAAGGGTCAGCATGGCTGACTTCATTGCTGCCCTGCTTTGACCACAGCCACCCCACCTCCACCAGCCACCACTCTGATCCGTTATCCGCTGTCAGCACCAACACCGGCCCCTCCGCCAGCAAGATTATGACGGGCGGAAAGCTCAAATGATGGCGAGCATTTTTTAGCAATATTTTTAAATTAAGATATGTATGTTCCTTTCTTTAGACGTAATGCTATTTTACACTTAGTAGACGCGAGTATAGTGGAAACACTATTCTGTGTACTGGGAAACCTTCATTAGACTTGATTTATTGTGATACTCTGTTGCACTGGTCTGGAACTGAGATTGCAGGATCACTAAGGTATTCCTGTTTGTTTGTTGTTGATGGATGTGCCCCAATTAATTTAATGCCATAACTGATGAATCCAGTAGCATTATGGACGGTGCAATCATGAACATTATTTTATGTGTGTGTATACATATTTTTTGATAAAAATGTATTTGTGTAATAATACAAAGTGCAGAAATTACAAGCATAGCTTGGTGAAACCATCAAAAAATAAATGAACCCAGGAAATACCCCCCACCACAAGAAATAGAACAATGCTAGCATCCCAGAAGCCTCCCTTATATCCTTCCCAATCACTATGCTTTGCCTATTACCCAGTCTTAACTGCTATTCTGATATCTAGCACCATAGATTATTAATGCGTGTGTTTATACTTTATATGCATGGAATCCTGCACTATATCTTGAATGTGGCTTCTTTCAGCGTTATGACGTTGATTTATACCATTTTAGCATTGGTTTGTTCATATTAGCTGCTCTCTATTATTCCATTGCATGAGTATACTGTAATTTTTTTTATTCAAGTATAATTAATATAGTGATATATTAGTTTCAGGTTTTATAGTCTGATGATTCAACAATTCGATATATTTCTCAGTACTAATTGTAGCAAGTATACCCTTAATCCCCTTTATCTATTTCACTCATCTCCCCACCCACCTACCCTCAGGCAACCATCAGTCAGTTCTCTGTATTTAAGAGTCTCTTTTTCTTTTGTTTCTCCATTATTTCTCAAATTCCACATGCGAGTGAACTCATATGTTATTGCAAATGGTGAGATTTCATTCTTTTTGAGGGCAGAGTGATAATTCCATTGTATTCATATCTTCTTTATCCATTCATCTATTGGCAGCCACTTGAGTTCTTATATCTCGCCTATTGTAAATAATGCTGCAATAAATATAAGGGTGCGTATATCTTTTCAAAGTAGTGGGGGGGGGTTGTTGTTTTTTGTTGTTGTTGTTTTTAAAGATTTTATTTATTTGACAGAGAGAAACACAGCCAAAGAGGGAACACAAGCAGGGGGAGTGAGAGAGGGAGAAGCAGGCCTCCTGCTGAGCAGGGAGCCCGATGTGGGGCTCGATCCCTGGTCTCTGGGATCATGACCTGAGCCGAAGGCAGTCCCTCAACCAACTGAGCCACTCAGGCACCCCCAACGTAGTGTTTTCATATGCTTTGGGTAAATACCTAGTACTGGAATTACCGGGTCCTATGGTAATTCTGTTTTTAATTTTTCAAGGAACCTCCATACTATTTACCACTGTGGCTGTACCAGTTTACATTGGCACCAGTGGTACACTAGGGTTCCCTTTTCTCCACATACTTGCCAACACTTGTTTCTTGTGTTGTTAATTTTAGCCATTCTGATAGGTGTGAGGTGATATCTCTCTGTGACTTTGATTCGCATTTCCCTGATGATGAGTGATGTTGAGCCTCTTTTCATTTGTCTGTTGGCCATTTGGATGGTTTTAGTAAAATGTGTATTCAGGTCCTCTGCCCATTTGTTGGCTTGTTTGGTTTTTTTTTTTTTTTTTTTTAAGATTTTACTTATTTGACAGAGAGAAACACAGCCAGAGAGGGAACACAAGCAGGGGGAGTGAGAGAGGGAGAAGCAGGCTTCCCGCCAAGCAGGGAGCCCGATGTGGGGCTCGATCCCGGGTCTCCAGGATCATGACCTGAGCCTAAGGCAGTCGCTTAACCAACTGAGCCACCCAGGCGCCCCTGTTGGCTTGTTTTGTTGTTTTGAATTGTATGTCTTTTATAGATTTTGTATAATAATCCCTTATTGGATATATCATTTGCAAGTATTTTCTGCCATTCAGTAGGTTGCCTTTTTGTTTTGTTGATGGTTTCCTTTGTTGTGTAAAAGCTCATTATTTTGGTGTAGTCCCAATGGTTTAGTTTTGCTTTTGTTTCCCTTGCCTGAGGAGACCTGTCTAGAAAAATGTTTCTACAGTCGATACCAGAGATATTACTGCCTATGTTTTCTTCCAGGAATTTTATGGTTTCAGGTCTCACATTTAGGACTTTAATCCATTTTGAGTTTATTTTTGTGTATGATGTAAGAAAATAGTGCAGTTTCATTGTTCTGCATGTAGTTGTCCAGTTTGCCCAAGACCATTAGAAAGGAAGGACTGTTTTTTTTCCCCATAATACATTCTTTGTTGCCTCCTTTGTTGTAGGAGTTCACATGTAATTGACTATTGTTGTAGTGTTCACGCTTAATTGACCATATAAGTGTGGGTTTATTTCTGAGCTCTCTGTTTCATTGTCTATGTGTGTGATCATGTGCTGCTACCATACTGTTTTGATTACTACAGCTTTGTAGTATATCTTGGAGTCTGGAATTCTCATACCTCCAGCTTTGCTCTTCTTTCTAAAGGCTGTTTTGGCTATTTGGGAGTTGTTTGTGGTTCTATTAAAATTTTAGGATTATTCTAGATTCTATGAAAAATGTTGTTGGTATTTTGATAGAGATTGCATCGAGCCGTAGGTTGTTTTGGTTACTATGGATAGTATGGACCTTTTAACAGTACTGGTTCCTTCAGTCTGTGAACATGAAATACTTTTCCGTTTGTGTCCTCTTCAATTTCTTTCATCAGTGTTTTGCAGTTTCATAGTATAGGTCTTTCAGCTCCTTCATTAAGTTTATTTCTAGGTATTTTATTTTGGGGGCAATTGTAAATGCCATTTTAATTTAAAAAAATGAACCTACTTTGTTGAGAGTTTTATCACGAATGGATGTCGAACTTTGTTAAATGCTTTTTCTTCATCTGTTGAGATGAGCATATGGTTTTTATCTTTTCCATTATTAATGTGATATATCGCCTTGATTGATTTGCAGATATTTGTACCACAGTTGTATCTGTGGTCCCCCCGATCATGGTAAATAATTTTTGCAATGTTGGATTTGATTTGCTGATATTTTGTTGAGGATTTTTATATCTATGTTCATCAGAGATACTGGCCTATGGTTTTTGGGGGCTTTTTGTTTGGTTTGTGTTTCGTTTTGTTTTTGGTAGCGTCTTTACCTGATTTGGTATCGGGAATTCTGGCCTTGTAGAATGAATTTGGAATTTTTTTCTTCCCCTTTGTTTTTGGTAATAGTTTTATTTATTTTTTTTAAAGATTTTATTTCTTTCTTTGAAAGAGAGTGAGCAGGGGGAGGGGCAGAGAGAGACCACCGAGCAGGGTTAGGGGCAGGAAGCCGACATGGGGCTTGATCCCAGGACCCTGGGATCATGACCTGAGCCAAAGGCAGATGCTTAACCCAACTGAGCCACCCAGACACTCTGGGAATAATATTTAGAAGAATAGATATTAACTCCTCTTTAAATGTTTGGTAGAATTCATCTATGAAGCCATCTCATTCTGGACTTTTTTTTTTTAAATATTTTATTTATTTATTTGACAGAGAGAAACACAGAGACGGAACACAAGCAGGGGGAGTGAGAGAGGGAGAAGCAGGTTTCCTGTGGAGCAGGGAGCCTGATGTGGGGCTCAATCCTGGGATTCCGGGATCATGACCTGAGCGGAAGGTAGACGCTTAAGGGCTGAGCCACGCAGGCGCCCCAGGACTTCTTTTCGTAGAAGTTTTTGATTACTGACTCACTTTCATTGCTAGTAATTGGGTCTGTTCAGATTTCCCATTCCTGATTCAGTTTTTAAGGTTATATGTTTTTAGGAATTGATCTATTTCTTCCTGGTTGTTCATTTTGTTGGCATATAATTTTTTGTGATATTCTTTTTTTAAAAAATGTTTTTAGAAGATTTTATTTTAGAGTGTGCATACTCAAGTTGGGGGGAGGAGCAGTGGAAGAGGGAGAGAGAGAATCTCAGATTCCTCACTGAGCACAGAGCTCAGCATGGGGCTTGATCTTGATCCCAAGATCATGACCTGAGCCGAAATCAGATGATTGGGGCACCTGGATGGCTCAGTCCTTAAGCATCTGCCTTCTGCCCGGGATCGAGCCCAGTGCTGGATTCCCTGCTCGGCGGGAAGCCTGCTTCTCCCTCTCCCACATCCCCTGCTCGTGTTCTCTTGCTGTGTCTCTCTCTGTCAAATAAGTAAATAAAATCTTTAAAAGAAAAAAGTTGAATGCTTAACCAACTGAGCCCCCAAGGCGCCCCACTATTCTCTTTGTACTCTTTTGTATTTTTGTAGTGTTGGTTATTTCTCCTCCTTCATTTCTGATTTTATTATTTTTTTTTTATGAGTCCAGTAAAAGGTCTGTCAATTAGTTAACCTTTTCAAAGAACCAGCTCCTGGTTTCATTGGTTCTATTGGTTTTTAGTTTTTATTTCATTTTTTCTGCTCTAATCTTATTAATTTCTTTCCTTCTACTGGTTTTGGGCCTTGTTCTTTCTCTAGCTCTTTTAGGTGTCAGGTTACATGATTTATTTGAGATTTTTCTGGCTTGGTGGTATAAGCCTGCATTGTTAAAATCGTCCCTCTTTAACCGCTTTTGCTGCATCCCAAAGATTTTTGGACCATTGTGTTTTCATTTTCCTTTGTCTCCATGTATTTTTTATTTGTTCTTTGATGCCTTGTTTGACCCTTTCATTGTTTAGTAACATGATATGTAGCCTCCATGTATTTGTGTTCTTTCCAGATTTTTTCTTTTGGTTGATGACTAATTGTATACTGTTGTGGTGGGAATAGATGTATGGGATGACTTCAGTCTTGTTGAATTTGAGACTTGTTGTGTGGCCTAGCATGTGATCTATTTTGGAGGATGTTTAATGTGAACTTGGAAAGAATGTGTATTCTGCTCTTTTAAGATGAAACCTTTTAAATATATCTGTTAGCCCCATGTGGTCTAGTATTTCCTTCAAAGCCACTGTTTCCTTACTGATTTTCTTTCTGAATGATCTGTGCATTAATGTAAGTGGGGTGTTAAAATCCCTTACTATTACTGTATTACTATCCATTACTTCCTTTATGTTTGTTATTGGCTATTTTGTGTATTTGGGTGCCACTCTTTTGGGTGCATAAGTATTTACATTGTTCTTTTTTTTTTAAGATTTTATTTGTAAGTAATCTCTATACCCAGTGTGGAGCTTGAACTCACAACAGATCAAGAGTTGCATGCTCCATTGACTGAGCCAGCAGAGTGCCCTACAATTTTTATATCATCTTATTGGATTGTTCCCTTTATGATTATATGGTGTCCTCCCTTGTCTCTTGTTACAGTCTTTGTTTTAAAGTCTGTTTTGTCTAAGGTACGTATTGCTCCCACCGCTTTTCATATCCATTTGCACAATACGTCTTTTCATCCCTTTCAGTCCACATGTATGGTTAGGTCTGAAGTGATTCTCCTATAGGCAGCATAGATGGGTCTTGCTTTTTTTTTTTTCTTTTTCTTTTTAGATGTATCTATTTAGAGAGAGCCACATGGGGGGAAGAGGAGAGGGAGAGAATCCTCAGGCAGACTCCCTGTTGAGTAAGGAGCCTGGTGTGGGGCCTGATCCCACAACCCATGAAGTCATGACCTGAGCCAAAACCAAGAGTCGGACACTTAACCAGTTGAGCCACCTAGGTGCCCCATAGATGGGTCTGGCTTTTTTGTCCATTCAGTCATCCTATGTGATTGGAGCACCTAGTTCATTTGTGTTGAAAATAATTATCGGTAGGTATGTACTTACTGCCATTTGGTTACATGTTGTATGTTTGCTCTCGGTTCGTTCTGCTGGCTCCTTTTTTTTTTTTTGTTTGTTTGTTTTGTTAAGATTTTATTTATTTGACAGACAGAGAAACACAGCCAGAGAGGGGAACACAAGCAGGGGGAGTGAGAGAGGGAGAAGCAGGCTTTCTGCTGAGCAGGGAGCCCGATGTGGGCCTCGATCCCAGGTCTCCGGGATCATGACCTGAGCTGAAAGCAGTCGGTTAACCAACTGAGCCACCCAGGCGCCCTGTTCTGCTGGCTCCTTAAGGGTGGTCACTCCATTTCCTCTTGCCCTTCATCTCCCCCAGAGCTAAGCCACTGATTATTAAGATGCCTAGAAGGAAGCCCTGCTGATTGGAAAAGCTGGCAAGGTTAAGCCCCACTGGTCTTTAAAACCAGATGATATGGGGACTTGTCTCTCTCCAGTGCAGGTCCCCCCTGTCTGGGGTGCCTGGTGTGACTGGGGTCTGCTCTTCTCCCTTCTCTGTGCTTGTGGTGTCGGCTAGTTGTTCGTTAGTTCGGTTCCCAACTGTGTCTCTGCCCCTCCTCCCCTTTTCAGTGTGGCCTCCTCTCTACCATTAACTGTGGGAGGGCTGTTCTTGCCGGTCTTTGGGTTTGTTTCTAGGTTAGTTGCTCTGCTATGGCTGTTACCTAGGTATGTCCATGGGAGGAGGTGAGTTTAGAATCTTCTTGCTCTGCCATCTTCCCAGAAGTCCCATATGCCTGTGTTTTTAATCTTAGCAATCTTACTGGGAAAATACAGTCTCTCTGTTGTACTTTTTTACATTTATCATTTTGTTCGCATTTGACAGTTAAAACATTTTTTTCTGTAAACTTTGTCCCTGTCTTATTCTGTTTTTCCATTTTTTCTTACTGATTGTAAGAACTCTTTGATATTATGGAAATTAGTCCTCTTATTTCCATATTACCGCAAATTTTTCCAGTGTATCACTTGTCTTTTAACTTCATCTCATGCCATATAGGTTTCTGATTTTTATGGTGTTAGATTGATATTTATCCCTACTGCTTCTAGGTTTTGTGTCATGTTTGCAAAGGCCTTTCCTTAGGAATTATTCTTAAAAGGTATAGAATGGAAAAAGGAATAATGTTTTAAAACCACGATTATATAAACAGTGAGCAGTGGTTAAATGAAAGAAATTTGTGCGGTGAAACTGTATTATACGCTTTGTGTCTTTTAGGTTTTCTCATGCAGTTTTTAAGAGAATTGGCAGAGTATCATCAGTCCAAAGCAAGCTGTGATACGGAAACTCAGACAAATTCAACATTTCCTAGCAAAGACTCTCTTGGTAACTGTAGCCTTCTTTCAGAATTATGATTGCTCTCTTTTCTCTTCAAATGACAGAAATGACTTGATTTACTATATTACGAGCTTGTTCCTTGACTGGGAGGGATGCAACCTGCGGGTGGTGGAGGGGCTCATTCCCTCTGGAATCACTGTGGGAAGGGACCAGAACTGCTCTCCAGTACTGCTCCCTCCCCCCTTGACTGCTAAGGCTGTACTTTCCAAATCTCATGGGAATCCATAGGCCCACATTTTCCCTTGTGTGTTGCATTCAGTCTCTCTTAACTGGCAAGTTCTTCCCTATGTCTCGTCTAACTTTATTTTATAGGCACTAAATGAGAAAATCCTAGATGACTTGCATTGCAGAGAACTAGAGAAGTTAGTGGCATATCACTTCAGTTTATAGTTGACGAGATGGGGTTCCGTGGAGGAAGAGCCACTTGGAAACAGTCTGGGGCAGAACTGGGATTAGAGTTGAAGTTTCCTAAAATTACGTGGTTAATCAATTTCATGGCCCTTCCCGAGTCTTAAGGAGTAGTGGTAGTTTCAACCTGTAAGAAGATAAGCCTATAATTTGTAAAAGCCACACTGTATAACTAGGCCTTTAATTTATTTTGGCATAGGTTTTATTCCATTGGGAACATGGTACTGCTTATTCTAGAGCAGTGCTATCCAATAATATGAGCCACGTGTGTAATTTTTAATTGCCTAGTAGCCATAGTAAAAACAAAAAAACAAAAACCAGAAAACCACAGGTGAATTTGTTTTATTTAACCAAATATCAAAATATTCCAACATGTAAGCAATATAAAAAACATTAATGATAAAATTTTTGTGTTCAGACCTTGAACCTGGTGTGTCTTTTACACTTAGAGCACATGTCAGTTCAGATGGTCGCATTTTATCTGCTCAGTGGCCTCATGTGGCTAGAGAGTCCTGCATTGAGCAGTCAATTACAGAGCATTTGGAAAATACAGAAAGGTCAATGGAAAATGTGTGTAAAATTCTCGAAAGGGGCGAACAGTGCCAGTACTTCCACCAGCCTTTCCTCCTGTGCATCCTCTTTGGTGGGCGTCAGTGCTCTGCATGGCCAAGGTCGTCCTCTGGGTCCGGGTTTGCAGGCCGCCGCATGGTTGGTTCTGATCCGCAGCTGCTCTGAGGGCTATGGGTCTACTGGAGACAGCATGAGACTGCAGGACAATCCGTGGGCCTGGTCTCAGTCCTAGTTATGCTGTCATGTAGTTGCTTAGCCCTCTAGGGCTCACTGAAACTATAGGGGCCACTTTCCTTTCCTGTAAAGCAGAGGAGTTGAAATACATGATGTTCGTTTATTTTAAGGTCAGCGTTTTGAACGTGTGAGTCACACCCTTAACCAAAGTCCACTAAAGTGCTCCCTACTGGCACTTAGCGACTGGAAAGAGATGCCAGTGTTTTCTGACTTAAACTGTACACTTTGCTTTCTTTGCCCCTGAGGCTTGAGGATGAAGATTTTCTATAATACAGAAAGGTTGAAACAGTTGTACGCTGAACACTTGTACACCTAGATTCTCCCAGGAAATGTGTGTGATACTTGATTGAGCCCTAATCTGTCCCATCCATTAATCTGTTTTAATTTTTTGATGTTTCAGAGTCAATTGCAGAGATCCCTACACTTCCCCCTAAGTGTAGTCTTTGCTTTTGAACCAAGCTCTAGCCTCTTGCTCACCTGACCACATTTCTCTATCCTAACTTCTTGTGTTGTTTTTTAATAGCGGAAAAGCTTCAGCTCATTGATGATCAGTTTGCTGATGCTTGCCCTCAGCGTCCCAAGTTAGAATCTTTAGAAATAAAGTTAAATGAATATAAGAGAGAAATAGAACAGCAGCTTCGGGCAGAAATGTGTGAAAAGGTAAGTTGTACCTTGTTGCTATTAGCAAAAGTGATATTGGTGCTTATCTTTTAATGTCTTAGTCTTAGGTGTAAAGGGGAAAATGTGGAATTTTTATTAATGTGATAGACTATTGCACATATGATTTTTCTTTCTAATTGACGTCATTTTTTGGTGCCTTTTGAATGAATGAGATGAAACTAAAAATGAGTTAAAGTAAATATATTTAAGTAGAGCATTAGTGTTAAACCTAACCATCAAGAGAGAAATTATTTCTTTAGTTATTGGTATTTACAGTTATTTGTAATCACTTGACAGTTGAAGCATTTTAAAGATACCGAAATAGCAAAAGTTAAAATGGAAGAGAAAAGAAAGGCTGAGAGGGAATTAGCTGAGCTCCAGAACGAGTTGGAGCGAGCTTGTCAAGCAAAATCTGAAGCCCTCATTTCTCGGGAGAAGATGACTCTTGAGAGAATTCAAAAGCACCAAGAGGTAACATTTTAAAATTATTTACTGGGTGTCTATTTCCTGCAGCTCTTAGTAGATTGGCTCAAAGTCCGAGACTGGGTGGGGACAGTCGGTCAGACAAGACCGAGCCTTCCACGAGTACTAGGGACTGGGGTCAGGAGCACAAGTGAAAGGATTGGCCTTTAAACGATATGCAGACTTGGTTCCTCGGAAACTGCTGGAAGGAAGGAACTGGGAGTGCGAACATCCCTGTGGGGCTTTTAAGAAACTCACGCCGAAGACGCTGCATCCTCTCAGGCAGATTTGAGGGCTGGGGGTGCAGTTCCAGAAGAGGATTGGCAGTCGTGGAACGGCTGCATGGGGAGAGAGGCAGAGCTACGCTCGGAAGCAGGCAGGACTGACGACACAGTGTTGCGGGCCCTGCAGAGACGGGCAGCTTGCGACAAGTGTTTGTGGGCAGTTGTGCGGCTCCGGTTCTCGGAAGGCTTTGTCAGGTTAGTGAGGGTGGAAGGAGGCGCCTGGGGAGTGAAGCTTTATAGAGAGAGCTGAAGTGACTCGGCTTGGCCAAGGCAGCCTGTCTAATTGAAGACATTGGGGTTCGGTGGGGTGGTGAAGGGAGCCAGTGGGGAAGGGGGCTGGCTACCAACCCAGGGGAGAAGGGAAGGCCCTGTGGCAGTGTCCGGACCTCCAGGGCTAGGTCAGGGGCTACCGACAGGTGGAAGGATAAGCACGGGCCGAGAGGGGTAGGGTTGCCGGCCGAGGTGTCACATGAAGACTGGCGATAAAACGCCGCGTGCTGCCATTGGATGAAAGAGCGAGGTCCCCGCAGTAGCGGATTCAGGCCTGCAGAAGTCAGCCAGCTGGCCGTTTGATCTTCTGCGGAAAGTGACTGGACAGAAGATGGAAAGGTTACAGCGTGGCAGGAGGCATGGGTCCATTCTTATAGGAAAATCTGGTTCCTTTCCCAAGGGGCCGTCTTCGGCCTGCCGGGATTGGGACCGCTGTCTCCTGTGTCCAGCCGGAACGGCCGCCGTCGGGAGCTCTTGGCCGGGGTTTGGCGGCCGGACCCAGTTGCTTCATGCTCACCGCAGCCCTGCAGCATTCTGTTTACTGTTTCTGGTGATTGGGCTCCTACAAAAGTCAATGTGGGAAGCACTGTCTCTGAGATGATCGCGCTATGTTCAGATGAGCAGCTGTATCCTCAGGACAGGCGACTGACTCGTTCAGGCCAGGCGGTTACCAGACCAGAATAATCATTCCTTAACTGATGCCCTGAAGGCTCTGGACAAGAGGGCCCTCCTCATGCAAAGCATCATGTCTTTTTTCCACCACCCAGAATGCCCTCCTCCTTCTGTCCCTGATGAGACCCCCTTGGCCTTCAGAGTCCAGCTTGAACGTCACCTGCTTCCCTGGTGACGCCTTCCCCGGACTCCTGATGGATTCTTCCAGCTGTCGCTCCGGCCAGGGTCTTTATGTAGTTCGGTTATAAAATCCTCGCATCAGCATCTGATTATTTCTCTCTCCCTGACTAAAGTGTGAATTTTGTAGAGGTGGGGCCTGTATCTGTCCGCCTTTCTCTGGCCAGCTCCAAGAGTGCTGTTTGCCATAGGCCAGGTGTTCTGGGAAGCCCTTCGCTTGGTGGACACGCAAATGGGAGTGTGGCCCGTTCCTTCCGCTTGCTGCCACTGAGCAAGAACGACGTGGGAACTGAAACTTTCCGACAGCAACAGAAGTAGGGGAACTCTAGCCTTTTGAAGCTTTATTGCTAAACACGCATTTTGCCATTTTTTTCTTGCTGAAGTGTCTGAGGGATGTTATGTAGAATAAATAGACCAGGGATGTTAGGGTTAAAGGATGATGGAGTTTCACAGACATTGAAGGAGGGAACACATGTTTGGGTAAGGAATTAGGCTAAAAGCGTACCTCCAAATGGAACCTCTTGAGAGAGAAATTGTAATCCTAAATGTCTGGAGCTTGTTCTCTGGAATTTAGGAAGCAGGATGTTAGTTCAGATCTGTGTTATTTCCTTTAGCTTGCTTACTAAAAATTAATGCTTTCATACACAGATGGAAACCAAAGAAATCTATGCTCAGAGGCAGCTTCTACTAAAAGATATAGATTTGCTAAGAAGCAGAGAAGCAGAGCTGAAGCAACGAATCGAAGCTTTTGAATTGTGAGTAACGTGGATTCCTTTTGGATATTCAGAATGAATGAGACTTAAAAGAACTAAGGAGGTGTCTAATTGCCAAGTAGAATTTTTGGTTGTAAAAGTGACAACACCTGGTTCTAAAAGGCACAAGTTAAGAGACACAAAGACCAAGGTTTCTTTTATGAAATAATAGTGAAAAGCAGAATGAGACACCATCATCAGGCTACAGTAAGACCAGACACATGATCTGAAGAAGCTGATAATGCTTTGACAAATCTGTGTTTCTCATTTACAGGCCGTTATTCAGATCTCATAGTTTCACATGCACATAGCAACTGAACTCCAGACACCCAGACCTTCCACCTTTACCTGCTCTGCTGTCAAAAAAAAAAAAAAAGAAAGAAAGAAAGAAAGAGAAAGAGCTGGGTGAAACTGTTCTCCTGGTGTGCGTGTGTTACTTCTTCTAAGTGCTCACAGACATGTCAGCCTTCAGATCTTACCTGGGATTAATACCGAGCTCAGCAGTCTGTAGTTGGTGGCATAAGCTCTCTTTCTCATTTGAGGTCTTGACATTCATAAATGCTCCAGGAATCCAATTTTATTTAAGAGTTTCTCTCCATCTTATTAATGTTGTTTTTTCGTTCTCGGAGGCCCTATTCATTTGATTTCTTCTCTCTGCCTTCCTTACCCTTTTTTTTGGCAGTACTGAAGTGGCACATTGATAATGAGAGAGAAAAGTAAAGGGACAAAATGTGGGCAGGTTCTTGGTTACATAATCACGATTATATTATCACTTCCTTACTTCCAGGTCCCAGACTCCTCCTGTCTAACATATTAAACTAAATAAATGGATTTTACGCTCCTTTGCTTTACAGATTAGCCAGCAGAGGGAGCTCTAACACAAACTTTTATCCTTCGCTTGGCGCAGGCACTGAGTTTTCCTCACTGTGGTTTGGTTTTGCGGGTGATGAGGGGGGTCTCACCACAAAAAGCACTCCATTTTCCGAATTTGGAGGTTCTGAAGGACCCATCTATCGTTTGCTCTCTCTTTTGGCACTCTTTTTGATATTCTTAAATGCCAAAAACAAGTCTTCTATCTATAATTCGTATGGGCCTCATCAGTTACATCTCACAGTTAGAAATAATATTCTAGAAGAAACAAGCATTCAAGTACACCAGAGTTTGGGTTGTAGCTTTGTGACTAAAAACATCACTCTTTCATCCCTAAATTGACAGTGGCCATCGATCCCTTGTAACCCTCTTTTGAGTGTGGTGAGAGACCACTTTGGTCTTAACCATTCACACTCCCCGTAGCTAGGAGCCACTGCCTAGTTCCGTCTGCTCGTTGACGCACTAAGTCCGTTCATAAAGTAGATGGAGAAACTAAACACAGGTGATTTTTTCCCCCCTAAGTTTGTTACTTCAGATGTGATTTTCTTGTTTGCTTTCTCTGTTTTTGCTAATTTCAGGACTCAGAGGCTGCAAGAGGACAAAAATAAAAGCATAACTGATGCACTTAGGAAGCGGGAGCTGAACATAAAGAACATCGAGGAGAGCTATGACCAGAAGCTCAAGAATGAACTTCTCAAGTAATTGCTTGGCATTGCTAAAGGAATCCTGTGTTTCATCGAGTTGCAAGGAACACAGCAACACTGACGAAGTAGATAAGACAGTTTATGGCAAAATTTGGTGTTTAAAAAATACGTATTTTCATTGATAGTCAAGTCCTTCCTGTGAATATTTAAGATGGGTTGAAAAGTACGGAGCATGGCATCCTCTGCTCATTCGTACTCATAGCTTCTCCAACTCTGACTTCAATGTTTAGGGCACCTTAGGACTTAGTGTGCACAGCTGCCCAGCTGCAGAGTCGGAAGTGCAGTCCCTTTCCGTGCTGTCCTTGTCCTGGCTCGGACATGCGGAGGCCGCTGTCTCTACAGTGGTCCTCTTCCCGGTTACAGGCTTTGCCACTGAATGTGGAGAGGAGAAGGTGGACAGGTGTGGTCGCTGGGGCTTTTCCCATAGCCTGTGTTTTGTGTCCCGGTGAATAGTGTCCTTGTGCAAAGACATTAAGCCCGCATGGTGACTTTTCCTCCCAGGCATGGCGTGATGGCTGGCCCGCACTACGGGTTTAGTCAGTGCCGGCTGAGTGCGGGCGGGCTGACGCAGTGGCTCCGCTTGGCTCCTCTGGCCATGTCTCAGTCATTGGCCTCATTTCTTTTAGTATTTTTGAGAGAGAGAATGAGAGAGGGAGGGATAAGCGGAGAGGAGGGTTAGAGAGAGCAAGAAGAGAAGCAGACTCACCGCTGAGCAGGGAGCCTGATGTGAGGCTTGATCCCGGGACCTGAGATCACGACCTGAGCCGAAGGCAGATGCTTAACCTACTGAGCCACGTAGAACCCCCGCTCAGTGGCTTCATTTTATTGCCTTGCTCATAATTTGTCATTGGCATTCCATTACGTAGTACCCACAAAGGTTTCTGGAGGGTATTCTTTAAAAGAATTCTGTTAAAAAGGAAAAGTAACACCTTTTCATTGTGTCAGTTTTGAGAGGATGGATTTTATCTTCATATTTTATGTCTGCTACCCTAAGATACTAGCAGACACTGAAGTAAAACTAGTTGGTCCACACCTTTTTCTTGCTTTATTCCTCACAGTCTATTAACTTGGAGGAGCCACGGACGTGGTGAACTGTTGGGTCTCATTTGTCCCGGGTGTCCTCAGATGGCCTCAGCAAGTGTTGATAGCTTCTCCTTCCTTTCTCTGGTTCAGAGGAACCAGAAAGGCATCTGGTAGCAGCTGCTGGGCACTGCTGAAGCCCGCGAGATGTCCCCTGGATGTCACTAATTCAGTTCTCAGGCCGTTGGCAGTTGGCTCTCAGTACCGTGCTCTGCCTCTAAGGGCCTAAGTGCTTATCTTAGGGAGGGGAGAGGGGACAGGTGAATAAGTGACTTGGTTAGCCTTAGGTATTGAGGGTATCAGGCCCGCCCACTTAAATTGACCATAATTTATCACCTTGTGTCAGTTGAGACCGACTGAGAAGTGGCTCAGTGGGTTAAAGCCTCTGCCTTCAGCTCAGGTCATGATCTCAGGGTCCGGCATCGAGGCCCGCGTCAGGCTCTCTGCTCAGCAGGGAGCCTGCTTCCTCCTCTCTGCCTGCTTCTCTGCCTACTTGTGATCTCTCTCTGTCAAATAAATACATAAAATCTTTAAAAAAAAAAAAAAAGAGACCAACTGAGAAGTAATTGCTCTCAGTAACCTCACAACAGCAACGGGACCCTTGATTTTGTTTGAGTTTTGGGATCTGATTGGCAGGATCACCTCAGGGTTCTACGGACCTTTTTTGGCAGATTCCTGGCTTTTGTCTTGAGAGAGCCTGAGGTTTACCTGTTGTCCTGCCACATGCACGCCCTTAGATGCCCCAGGGCCATAGATAAGCTCGGGTGCTGTCTGCAGTCTGTCGGGGAAGCAACCGGTAGCTCATTTTTGCTTCTTGTCATTGGCAGGTATCAACTTGAACTAAAGGACGACTATATCACCAGAAGTAACAGGCTGATTGAAGATGGAAGGAAGAATAAAGGTAACTCTGGGGGCTGTTAGCTTCCTAGTTGGGCCTCTTCTGTACCCTAAAAAATACAGAGCTAACATATCCTGTTACTACAAAAATTACATGTTTTTTTGCTATTTTAATTTTATCAAAAAAATGCCATCTTATTACATTTTTGTGATCCTTAGTGTTTCACCTTTTGTATATTCACAAAGGTGAGTGGTTTATTAGCAGGATTTTTTTTTTTAAAGATTTTATTTATTTATTTGACAGAGAGAAACACAGCCAGAGAGGGGACACAAGCAGGGGGAGTGAGAGAGGGAGAAGCAGGCTTCCCGCCAAGCAGGGAGCCCAATGTGGGGCTCGATCCCGGGTCTCCAGGATCATGACCTGAGCCGAAGGCAGTCGCTTAACCAATTGAGCCACCCAGGTGCCCTTATTAGCAGGATTTTATCCAACTTTATTTCATTGTATTTTGATAAATAATGGTTGTCAAGAAGGGGCAGCAACTTCCTGACATTCTGTAATTACCACTCTTAACCATGAGAGAGACTTCACTTCTTCCTCAGGGAAACTTTAACTTCCTTGTCCCTGTGATCTAGTTTCTTACTTCTTTTACTTCTAATGTATTTTTATGTTTCATGATATTTTCACTTGACCTGTAACCTCTTAAACTCATGTATACATTAGCCCGAAACTAAGAAAGTTGGATATTTTTTCAGTCTTTGAGATATTTTACATTTTAATATATGTCTAGAAACTTGTCCTCCCAAGAGTCCACCAGGACTAGGTATTTGATAGCACCCAGCCGGGCCACCCAGCGCGGGCCTGCTCCTTCTCAACTGCCTTGTGCAGGCGAATGCTTATTTAGGTATCCGTACCGTTGTGTATTCAGCAAAGTAGTTTTTTGATAGTATGTCTGCATAGACTTGTGTTAGACGAAGTAAAAATGGTAAAATAGTAACTACAAAATCATAAGGGACAACTAATCTCTGTCTTCAAGGAAGTTGAGACCTGTTGGCGTGAGGGCCCCGAGCCTGAGCAGGCGGTGTAGACAGCGGGGTTGTATGTAGCCAGGGGCACGTTCGGCCGTTACAGCTAACGTCCCATCACCTGTTGGCAGTGGGGCTTATTTTCAACTTGCCTGCTGATTTTTTTTTTTTTTGACCTCGACATCTACTTATTTAGATAATGAAATAGTAGTCACTAGAGCTGATCTACGGGCTATAAATTAGGAAGTGATTTTATATTCACTAACATAATGATGTTAATTGGCTCTTTCAGAAAAAGCTATACATTTGCAAGAAGAGCTCGCAGCTATTAATTCAAAAAAGGAGGAACTTAATCATTCAGTAAATCGTGTTAAAGAGCTTGAGGTAATTGTTAAGCCTGTTGTTTTGAAACAGACATTAAGACAATGTATGAAACTTCAGTTTTAGTCATATGCAATTTATCTTCGTTTATCCTCTTGACGTGTTTGGACTTTGTATTCTGTGACTTCTTTGGGTCCTTAGTTGCATCCAGAAAGTGGGGTGATGATCAGAAGCACTAGCTTTGCAGGACAGGGTTGTACACAGTACCGGTTGCATGACCTTGCCCCTGCCCCAACTCTAGCTGCAGGAGTTAGGTCTCGTGGCGGAGAACCGGGCTTGTGTCGAGGGGCCCAGCGGCGGCCTGCCAGCCTTCAGGGAAGCCGTCCTCTAAAGTCACTGCTCAGATACAGGTTTTTCTATTTCAATTACAGCTTGAGTTACAGTCTCTCAGAGCCCAGTCTTTGTCAATAACAAAGCAAAACCATCTGCTGACTGAAAAACTGAAAGAAATGAGTGACTATTCGCTACTGAAAGATGGGAAACTGGAGCTTCAGGCACAAAATAAATTACTTAAACAACAACTGGAAGAGACTAGAAAGGAAAACTTGCGTCTCCTAAACCGTAGGTCTTTTTCTCTATCGGCATGGCTTTGTAACGCTATTAGCTTGGTATTCTGAAACTGCTTTGTTCTATAAGGGAAGCTTTAATTGGGAGGATTTTATAAAATTAAGATTCTCAAGTCGAAGGTACTTTGATTTTGCTTGCTGCAAAAAGAAAAAGAAAAAAGCTTTTTTACCAGATAAACCTGTCTCTCTGGATGGTACCCGGCTTCCCCTGCCCACTGACCCCTCAGGGCTGGTGATGGTTGGCCGGTGGGGACATACTCAAGCGCCTGGAGGGAGGGAAGGGTGAGGTCGGGGTGATTGTGATCCGTTCTGCATCTCCTTGTGGAGGGGCCCTGGGCCTCAGCAAAGTGCCATCCCTAGTGCCTCACCAGTGCCCTGCCCCTGCTCGCTGTGTGCACTTCTGGGAATGCCTCCCTTCCTGACCCTCTAGGCCTGAGGACTGGCAATAGCATGGGCCCGGTGCTAGCCCAGGGAACTATACCATCCTTTGCGGCTACCCTATGTAAGTCTCCCTTTACTAAAGGGTCTTCTGATGGCCCGAACTGGGGACGCCCTCTACTTTCTTTCTGGACCTGAGGGCCGCTGACAGAGGCGCAGGTTGGATTGGACCTGGGGGTGGTCCCCAGCAGGCTTGGACAGAGTGCTCTTTCTGTGCCTCCACGTGCAGTAGGGGAGGGAGGCGGGCCTTCACGTTCCTTTGAGATTTGAAAGAATTCTCTTACTGGGAATAGAACTCTGAAGAGAGGTAGAGTTTGCAATGATGTGCATTAAATTCTTTTATTCTGAAATTGGTGATTCAGAATTGCTCTTAGACTATTTAATAAAACTAATGTTTATTGTGTGCATACAAAGGAAGGGAAGAACCACCTCCCTTCTGTTAAGTGAAAGGAGAAAACTTCAGGTTGATGATGACCAGGCTTTTTTTTTTTTTTTTTTTTTTTTTTTTTTTTTTTTTTTTTTTTTTTTTTTTTTACACCTTCATAGGCATAGCTAAGCCATCTCCTGAGCTGGTGGTTTTTCAGAAAGAACTAAAGAAAGCAGAAAATGCTATCGCGTTTGAGCATAAGGAGTTTGAAAGCCACAAGCAGGCTTTGCAAAAACAGCTGCAAAGTGAAGTGAGTATTGGCTCATTGAAGTGTTAGGGCAGTGCACTTTGTGGGAGTGTAAACTTAGTGTGTGGCACACCAGCATGAATCAGATCTATTTTAACATTAGACATTCCCCCATATGCTAATTACTCTCCCAGTATTCTTTGTCACCTGAGAAAATTCTCAAGTGATTGTGACATTGTGTTCATAATAGTAATAAAATTAAGAGGAGAGTAAACTCCCCTAAGCACATGGTTTTCCAAGTCCTGACGGTGCCCATTGTTGAAAGGTATCTCTTGATTCTCACCCTGTGACCTAACAATACCGATGCTCTCTTTCTGATGTGTCTCGCGTCCTGGAGTTGTTGCTGATGAGATGAGTAAAGAAGGAGCTGGAGAACTGGTTAGTGTGCTCTGTGGTTTCACAGGCATAATGCCGTGTAGAACTGGCAAAAAAGAGAAAGAAAATAAACCAGGGGAGAGAATTGGTCCTTTTGAAATAAGCTGTGGTTTATTTTATGTTCATTTCTTTTCTTGTCCTGAATCTTTTCAGATTGAACATTCTGCACAGCTGGAGGCCCAGATCCTGGATTATGATGACTCCGTAAAGCGGTTAACCATACAGGTCGCGGATTTGAAGTTGCAACTGAAGCAGACTCAGACAGGTCAGGCGTTTTTAACGTGTGTGTGTGTGTGTGTGTGTGTGTGTGTGTGTGTGTGTATCTCTGTGTGTAAAGCTTCTGATGTTTATGAAAATCTCATGATCACTCAGTGAATTTCTAGTAATTCTTTTTTTTTTTTTAATATTTTATTTATTTATTTGACAGAGAGAAACACAGCCGGAGAGGGAACACAAGCGAGGGGAGTGAGAGAGGGAGAAGCAGGCTTCCTGCAGAGCCGGGAGCCTGATGCAGGGCTCGATCCCGGGACTCCGGGATCATGACCTGAGCTGAAGGCAGATGCTTAATGACTGAGCCGCCCAGGCACCCAAATTTCTAGTAATTCTTACAGTAGGGGAAGAACTATAGAAGTATGTGTCACATGAGAAGGGAAACTTGTATTTCAGGACTACCAGCCAGGTCATCCGCTAAAGTGACTTGCTTTCACAGATGCCCCATGGCTCAGGAGAGGTGTCGTAGTGACACAGGTCCCCAGATTCATCCTGAACTTAGGATTTCCGTTTTTGTCATCCTGTCACTAAGACCAGTTGACTGTTCCATGGTGTGACATGTCCCCAGACAGATGCATACGTGCATGTGAGAAGCAGGGCAGTCAGCGAAATGGGCACCGCTGCTAGCAGAGTCCGGGCGCACTCCTTGTTTCATATCCCCGTGTGAAGTCCATTGTTTGACCTTGGGCACGCTCCTTTGAACTTCCCTGGGCCTCAGCGTCCTCACTGTAATGGGGCTAGGCATGGCACTGGGCCGTGTGGTGAAGATGAAGTGAGGCGAAGTCAGCACGTTGCCTGGGACACACCCAACACCGAGGAGATGGTCAGATGGTTGCTGCTGTCATTTTCTTACTCGGTTTTAACTGCTGTGCACAATGTCTGCCACTTCCTACTTCATAACAGGGACACTGAAGCTTCCATACCTTCTTTAGCTGCTTGCAGGTGCAAAGCAAGTTCCTCCGTGTTGACATGCTTTCTTGCTTTGTTCTGAACCCTCTGCAGGCCTATTTGCCCTCTGTCCTGGTCAGGCCCTTGTTCCCTTCTCCGCTCATGAGTTTTCCCTTTACTCATTTCTACTCTTTCCTGCTCTTCACTTTCTCTCAATAATTCTGTTGGCCAGACTGCCCACAGCTGAAATTCTGGTGACCTCATATCATGAAAAATAGTTGAAGAAGGTAGAACCTTTTGAAACCCCGCACTGCACATCGCAATCCCCTGTCTGGCGTTATCCTCAAGGAGGCGTTGCAGGAGGGGTAGTGGTCCCAAGTGCTGGCTTTGCCCTGGGAAATGCCAGCGGCTCTCCGCCTTGCTCACTGAGTGGGCCAGCCTCAGCAGTTTCAGCCTCGCAACCGTAAAATGGGAGCAGTGAGCGTTCTTAGTCCACAGTGTTGTGACTGCATGTCCTCCTTCCCTTATTGGAAACTCAGGCCATACGTAGGCTCTGGCGTGTGGATTTTGCCACGGCCCTGGGGGCTCTGGGCAGCATCCTGCAGTGAAACACATTAATTATTTTGTAATCAAACGGATGAATATTAATGCTAGGTAGAATAGGTAAAGATTATAAATGGGTTTATATTGGTTTAGGTCAAGCTTTTCAACCATATGAGTTGAGGTCTGGTTGGGCTTTGCCACCAAATAAATTAGGAATATATTTTCAGTTTTCAGAGCTTTTTAGATTTCACGATTGTGCATGATTGTGAAATAATACCATGCATTATGAAGAGTACATATAACTTCTTGATAAATGTTAATAATTACTGTCATGACCGCAGCTTCAGGAACTAATGTGCAAACTTGTTCTTAATACCTCCTTTCATTTTTGAAAAATCATGATCTCAATCTATTTTAACCCTTTTCTCTGCCTTTCCCCATCATTTCTCACGTGTTCTTCTTGTAATGCGCAGCACTCGAGAACGAAGTGTACCGCAAGCCAAAGCAGTTGCTCATTGATCGTTCTGTCAGCGGACTACTGAGTGGCAAGATGGTGGTGCCTCGTGATGGGGATATAAGTGAGGATTTCTTGAAAAATCCTCTCGACCAGGAAAGACTGATGACGGTTATACCAAGGATCCTCAGTCACCCAAATGCAAGCACGGGGAGCAGTTCCCCTGATTCTGACCTTGAGTTTATAGCCAATACCAAGGCACGGGTGAAAGAGCTAGAGCAAGAGGCCGAACGCTTGGAGAAAGCTTTCCGAAATTACCATCGAAGAACTAGTGAACTCCCTGCTAAAAGCCCTTCAGCAGCCAAGAGCCCGCCACCCCCACACTTGCTGGGAACACTCCAAAGCATCGCTTCGAGTCCGCCCCAAAGACACACTTACGCCGGGGACAGAGTTGTCTCTGAGCAGCCTCCGGTGGGCACCCCCGAAGAGGACAAGAGCAGCGCCTCGGAGGCGTGGGTGGGCAGCGTGGCCTCACGGCCACGCAGGGGCGCGGCTTCCAGACGCCTCTCCTCCACTCCCATTCCCAAAGCGAAAATGACCCTCAATGGTGAAATGTATCTGGAAGGTGAGCTGCTGCTAGGAGGGTTGTAGGAAGCTCTGGATTTGGTCTAGTCCTCGGAGGGCCCCTTACCCGATTCAGGGTGCAGGCTGCCTGGCATGGCGGGAAGGAGCCGGAGCTGAGCCCAGGGACACCTGAGTCCCAGCACTGGTGTCCTCTCTCTCGGCCTGCCTTTTCTGGTTAACAGTGGCATCGCTCCCCAAGTCGTGGGGGTGCTATGGGCGGTGGTGGGATTGTGTCCTGTTCTAGCAGTTTCCTGGGCATGCAGACAGGTGCAGAGTGACAGTGGCTTTCCCTTTGCCACGGGCTAGTTGTGTATGTTTTATTGTTATTCAGTTTCACCTAAGGGCTTGAATTGTTAGTCTTGTTAGATCACTTCTGTGTCTGTCATACTCAGCCGTTTACAAGGATAATAGAATTCATTGTCAAAGTAATAGAACTGTTTGGAAACCATGTTACTGTCTTCTCCTTGCAATTTTTAATAGTCAGGCCTTCTGCCCCTTAGGTCTGGGCCAATCCCATGCTGCTGGCCCCAGTCCTTGTCCCGACAGAGCGAGCCGGCCTTCATCCGCTGGGTCCCGGCGCAGCCCTGCCCTCCAGCCGCTGCCCAGCCCTCCAGAACAGGCCAGGTAATTAATACCCACCTCTGCGGGCCTCAGCCAAGTCTGCTGAGCTTGTCGGGGTCTCAGCCTGGACTCGTTTGGGTTTTCTGTGGCAGTGTAGAGTTGGTAATCTGGTTGTAAGATGACCTGTGATCTGTGAGAATGATCTAAATTACCTGGGGCGGGAGTGGGGAGGAACATTCCTTTTAGTAGAGAAGTAATTTCAACTTGTTTGCTAAACTTGGCGTGTAGAATCTACACTATGTTATCAGTAAACATCTTTGTACTTCAAGAATAGACCCAGTTAACAAAGGTAAAACAAATGTACAAAATCTGCGAAAACAAATTCAGTTTAAACTTAAAACAATTTCACATATCACTAAAAAGTCCTATAAAAATATTTTGGTATTTAAATATAAACAAGTTTCCAGTCTCTTGTTTGTACTTGAGTGTAGTTGATACACAAAGTTAGATTCTTTCCAGGTATGCAGCATCGTGATTGGGCTCCACATGTCACTCCCCACAGCCGGGGCTCCCGTCTCCCACCGTCCAACACTATGCCACAGCCACCGACCGCACCCCCTGTGCCATGCCTTTTATTCCCATGGCTTCTTCGTTTCATAAGTGGAAGCCTGTACCTCCCCCTCCCCTTCACCCAGTTTGCTCGTCCCCCTTGCCCCCTTCCCTCCTTCCCTCGGACAACCATCACTTTGTTCTTTTTGTATTTATAGGTCTGATTCTGCTTTTTCTTTGTTTATTCATTTTTTTTGAACATTGTATTTATTGTAGAGAGAGTGCACGTGAGTGGAGGGAGGGGCAGAGGGACAGAATCTCAAGCAGACTCTATGCTGAGTGTGGAGCGCGACGCAGGGCTCCATCTCACAGCTGTTAGATCGTGGCCCGAGCCGAAGTCAAGAGTTGGATGCTTAACCGGCTAAGCCCTCCAGGGGCTTCTGTTTGTTCATTTGTTTTCCAGACTCCACATGTGTGTGAAATTACATGGTATTTGTCTTTCTCAGTCTGATTTATTTCACTTAGCATAATACACTCTAGGTCTGTCGGCATTGTTGCAAGTGGCAAAAATCTCATCCTTTTTTAATGGCTGAGTAATGCCCTATTATGTGTAGATATGTATACGCCATGTTTTCTTTATCCATTCATCTGTTGGTGGACATTTGGGCTGATTCCATATCTTGGCTATTTTAAATAATGCTGCTGTCAACATAAGGGTGCATGTATCTTTTCAAATTAGTGTTTTCATTTTCTTTGCATAAATACCCAGTAGTGAAATTACTGGATCATATGGCATTTCTGTTTTTCATTTTTTGAGGAACGTCCATACTGTCCACGTGGCTGCACCAGTCTGCATTCCCACCAATAGTGCACGAAGCAGGAAGGTTCCTTCTCCACATCCTCACCAACACTTTTTGCTTCTTACCTTTTTGGTTATAGCCATTCTGGTATCAGGTGATTCCTCATAGTGGCCTTAATTTGCATTTCCCTGATGAGTGATGTTGAGCCTCTTCACATGTCTACTGGCCATCTTTAGGTCTTCTTTGGAAAAATACCTCTTCAGGTTCTCTGGCCATTTTAATCAGATTATTTGTATTATTGGTGTTGAGTTGTATAAGTTTTTTCCATATTTTAGATTTTAACCTCTTATGGGTTATATCATTTTTAAAAATCTTCTCCCATTCAGTAGGTTGCCATTTCATTTTGTGATGGTTTCTTTTTTTTTTATTACATTATTTTATTTTTTCAGTGTTCCAAGATTCATTGTTTATGCCCCACACCCAGTGCTCCATGCAGTACGTGCCATCAGTGCCCACCACCAGGCTCACACATCCCCTCACATCCTCCCTTCCAAGACCCTCTGTTTGTTCTTAGTCCAAAGTGTCTCATGTTTCATCTCCCTCCCGGATTTACCCCACTTCTCATTTCCTTTCCTTCTCCTACTATCCTCCATATTACTCCTTATGCTCCACAAGTAAGTGAAACCATATGACATTTGACTTTCTCTGCTTGGCTTATTTCACTCAGCATAATCTCCTCCAGTCCCGTCCATGTTGATACAAAAGTTGGGTATTCATCCTTTCTGATGGAGGCATAGTATTCCATTGTATATATGGACCACATCCTCTTTATCCATTCGTCTGTTGAAGGGCACCTTGGCTCTTACCACAGTTTGGCGATTGTGGCCATTGCTGCAATGAACATTGGGGTACATATTGCACTTCTTTTCACTACATCTGTATCTTTGGGGTCAATACCCAGTAGTGCAGTGTCATAAGGTAGCTCTATTTTTAATTTTTTAAGGAATATCCACACTGTTTTCCAAAGTGGCTGCACCAACTTGTATTCCCACCAACAGTGTGAGAGGGTTCCCCTTTCTCCACAGCCTCTCCAACACTTGTTGCTTCCTGTCCTGTTAATTTTGGCCATTCTGACTGGTGTAAGGTGGTATCTCAGCGTGGTTTTGATTTGAATTTCCCCGATAGCTAATGATAACGAACATTTTTTTATGTGTCTGTT
Organism: Spilogale gracilis; assembly: GCA_004023965.1. NCBI lineage: Eukaryota > Metazoa > Chordata > Mammalia > Carnivora > Mephitidae > Spilogale > Spilogale gracilis. The sequence goes on along the minus strand of PITA01006956.1, from coordinate 24,504 downwards.
AGCCATTTGTATGTCTTCGGTGGAGAAGGGCCTCTTCATGTCTCCTGCCCATTTTTTGATGTGATCATCTTCTTTTTGGATGTTGAGTTTGAATAGTTCTTTATAGATCTTGGATACCAGCCCTTTGTCTGTAGTGTCATTTGCAAATATCCTCTCCCATTCCGTGGTTTGCCAAAGTTGCCACTTTGTTTTGTTGACTGTTTCCTTTGCTGTGCAGAAGCTTTTTATTTTGATGAAGTCCCAAAAGTTCATTTTCGCTTTTTCTCCTTTGCCTTTGGAGACGTGTCTTGAAAGAAGTTGCTGTGGCCAATGTCAAAGAGGTTACTGCCTATGTTCTCTTCCAGGATTTTGATGGATTCCTGCCTCACGTTGAGGTCTTTCATCCATTTCGAGTTTGCCTTTGTGTGTGGTGTAAGAGAATGGTCTAGTTTCATTCTTCTATATGTAGCTGTCCAATTTTCCCAGCATCATTTATTGAAGAGACTGTCTTTTTTCCACTGGATATTTTTTCCTGCTTTGTCAAAGATTATTTGACCATAGAGTTGAGGGTCCATATCTGGACTCTCTACTCTGTTCCATTGGTCTATGTGTCTGTTTTTGTGCCAGTACCATGCTGTCTTGGTGATCATAGCTTTGTAATAAAGCTTGAAATCAGGCAACAATGATGCCCCCAGGTTTGTTTTTCTTTTTCAACAATTCCTTAGCAATTCGGGGTCTTTTTTGGTTCCATATAAATTTTAGGATTGTTTGTTCCAAAGCTTTGAAAAATGTTGGTGGAATTTTGATCGGGATGGCATTGAAAGAATAGATTGCTCTGGGCAGTGTAGACATTTTAACAATGTTTATTCTTCCAATCCATGAGCATGGAATACTCTGCCATCTTTTTGTGTCTTCAGTTTCTTTCATGAGTGTTCTTAGTTCCTCAAGTACAGATCCTTAGCTTCTTTGGTTAGGTTTATTCCTAGGTATCTTATGGGGTTTTTTTGTGCTATAGTAAATGGAATTGATTCTCTGGTTTCCCTTTCTATATTTTCATTGTTAGTGTATAAGAACGCAACTGATTTCTGTGCATTGATTTTGTATCCTGCCACATCACTGAACTGTTGTATGAGTTCTAGTAGTTTGAGGGTAGAGTTCTTTGGGTTTTCCATATAAAGTATGTCATCTGCAAAGAGAGAGAGTTTGACTTCTTCTTTGCCAATTTGAATACCTTTTATTTCTTTTGTTGTCTGATTGCTGTTGCTAGGACTTAGAACACTATGTTGAACAACAGTGGTGAACGTGGGCATCCTTGTCTTGTTCCTGATCTCAGTGGGAATGCTGCCAGTTTTTCCTCATTGAGAATGATATTCGCTGTGGGTTTTTCATAGACAGATTTTATGAGGTTGAGGAATGTTCCCTCTATCCCTATACTTTGAAGAGTTTTAGTCATGAACGGATGCTGTATGTTGTCACATGCTTTTTCTGCATGTGATGGTTTCTTTTCTTTTTTTTTTTTTAATATTTTATTTATTTGACAGAGAGAAACACAGCTAGAGAGGGAACACGAGCAGGGGGAGTGAGAGAGGGAGAAGCAGGCTTCCCACGGAGCAGGGAGCCTGATGTGGGGCTTGATCCCGGGTCTCTGGGATCATGACCTGAGCTAAAGGCAGTCGCTTAACCAACTGAGCCACCCAGGTGCCACCGTGATGGTTTCTTTTTAAAAGCTGTGCAAAAGCTTTTTATTTTGGTGTAGTACCAGTAGTTTAATTTTGTTTCTCTTGCATCAGGAGACCTGTCTAGGAAAATGTTGCTAAGGCTGACGTAAGAGAAATTAATGCCTGTGCTCTCTTGTAGAATTTCTCTGGGCTCAGGTCTCACATTTAGGTCTTCAACCCTTTTAAGTTTATTTTTGTGTATGGTGGAAGGAAGTGGTCTAGTTTCATTGTTTTGCATGTAGCTATCCAGTTTTCCCAAGACTATTTGTTGAAGAGACTGTCCTTTCACCACTGTATATTCTCGGATCCTTTGCTGTAGAGTAATTGAACATATTAGTCTGGGTTTATTTCTGGGCTCTCTGTTCTGTTCCATTGATCTGTGTATCTGATTTTGTGCCGGTACTGTACTGTTGTGGTTATTCCAGCTTTGTAGTATATCTTGAAATCTGGGATTGTTCTTCCTCGGGATTGCTTTGGCTGTTTGGGGATCTTTTGTGGTTCTATACACATTTTAGTATTATTTGTTCTAGTGCTGTGAAAAATGCTGTTGGTATTTTGATAGGGATTACACTGAATCTGTTCATTGCTTTGGGTAGCAGGGACATTTTAACATTATTATTTCTTTCAGTCTGTGAGCGTGGAATATTTTGCCATTTGTGTCATCTTCTGTTTCTTTCATCGGTGTTTTATGGCTTTCAGAGTACAGGTCTTTCAGCTCCTTAATTAAATTTATTTCTGGGTGTTATTTTTGGTGCAGTCATAAATGGAATTGTTCTCTTAATTTCTCTTTCTGCTACTTTGTTATTATTGTGTAGAAATGCAGCTGATTTCTGGGTATGAATTTTCTATCCTGTGACTTCCCTGAATCCATTGATTTTAATAGTTTTTTGGTGGCATCTTTAAGATTTCTTATGTGTAAGATCATGTCATCTGCAGATAGTGACAGCTTAGTTCTTTCCAATATGGATGGCTTGAATTTCTTGCCTTATTGCTGTGGCTAGAACTTTCAGTACTATGTCGAATACAAGTGGCGAGAGTGGACATTCTTGTCTTGTCCCCGATCTTACGAGGTTCCAATTTGTAGGTCACTGAAGTAGATCCTAAATTGGCAGCGGGTCTTTGGGGAAGGTAGCTAAAGCATGAGAGAGCGGGCATTTTGAGGAGCTCGCCAGTTGGTTGCCCAGTCTGGGGTTTGAGTCACATGCAGGGTCCCTGTTTGTGCCTGGCCCCCATGTTATTTTGGTTCCCCTTGAATAACCCTGAAGACAGTGTCGTCTTAGTTCTGGGCTCCAGTCTGGGCTTCGGCATGTTGGTTCCATTACACTGCAGAGTTGAAAACTGCTGTCTGTGCCCGTTACGATCCTAAAGGCTGTGATGGTTTTTTGTATCATTTTTTGTTTTAGTAAAGCCAGGAAGAAAGCTAAGACACATGTGCTGATTTAGGGCCTTTTAATGTACGTGGGGCTCGTAGTATAAGAGGATGTGCAGATTTTGGTTTCTCAGAAATGTTTTCTGGTTCTTGAAAAAGTCAACCCTTCCTAGGCACAGTGTGGTAATGGTGATAGTGCCTATCTCACAGTGTGTGGTGGGTGCGGGGGGGTCACCGAGCGGATGGCTTGGAGGGACACCTGGTTCACGGCAAGAGCCCCCTGCAGTGTAGCTCTGAAACTCTTTGTGAGCCCAAGAACAACTGCCTTTCCGGAAGCATTTTCTTCAGTCCCACTGGGCTTTCATCACCCTGTGCTCTTGGGTTTTACGTTCCTACAACTTGACATTCTTAAATTTTATTCTTCCAATCTAGTCTTTATCAAAGACAAATGGAACTTCAGGAGAAAAGTGAATTTTCAAATCCGAGCAAGCTACCTTTTAAGGACAATGGGGAATTTGAATCATCTTTTGAATGTAAGTTCAAATATGAGTACTGGGTGGGTTTTTTTTTTTTTTTTTTTTAAGATTTTATTTATTTATTTGACAGAGAGAGACACAGCTAGAGAGGGAACACAAGCAGGGGGAGTGGGAGTGAGAGAAAGAGAAGCAGGCTTCCCGCCAAGCAGGGAGCCCGAGGTGGGGCTCGATGTGGGGCTCGATGTGGGGCTCGATCCCGGGTCTCTGGGATCATGACCTGAGCTGAAGGCAGTCGCTTAACCAATTGAGCCACCCAGGCGCCCCTAAAATAAGTGATTTTTAAAAAATTCTTTTTTTCCCTTTTATGGAACATGAGTATGCTGTTATTTTTATTGACTCCATTGACTGCCTGAGATCTAGAAAGCCCATTTTTAAAACTCAAGAATGGAGGTAAAATAATAGAAGCTTGAAGTCTGGAATTGGCGGCCTGACCGTGGCCCTGCCTCAGAGCCCGGAGCGGAAGGCCAGCGCAGAGCTGCAGTGCGGTCAGCTCCACGGTTCTCTCCAGCTTGCAAGTCTTCATATTTCTGCATAACCTGCCATTCTGCCTCATGAGCTTCATGGCGAGTATGAAAGTATCATGTTTTGAACATTTAAATGGTAAGACTTAGTAAAATTTTCAAAATCCTTGTGACTAAGTTTGTTAAGTCATGGATTTCAAATAGAATTCAAGTGATTAACAGCAAGCCAGATGAATTCCTTCCCTCTGTTGATTTTCCTTTTGGGTAACCAATGAGATTTTTGTAAAGGAATGTAGTTCTTGAAAGCAGAAGAATAGTGGGAGAAGGGAATACCATGGTCAGGTGGCTCCGATACAGACTTCTAGAGTCCTCTAGACCAAGCACCGGCCCTGTTGCTTGGGCCAAAAGCCGAGTGCTGAGTTCGCCCTGCCCTGCACCGCACTCTCGTCTCTTGCCCTCGTTGCCGAGAACTCACGGGACCCTTGTTTGCACCTTGTGTAGATGCAGGGGGTGCAGCGAGGCAGTTTGAAGCGGACAGCCTCCATCCTGCCGGCGACATGCCTTACGTGGATGCTGCCGCGGCCTCCAGACCCGTGTCCTGTCACTACCCGAGTAAGTTTTCCTTTCTTTTAAGGAACAAAGTAGATTAACGAATTAGTAATACTGAATCTTACTGTGTTTTCTATTTGCTTCCTCCCTCCATGCCTTAAGACAGTGAGATAAGCAAAACCTTGATATATTTCAGTGTTGAGGAAAGCTGGTGATGAGACTTGCCTTGCCAGGCCGACCTTGTCCTTCCTGATGGCCCACTTCCCTCCCCAGGGTAGAAAAAGGTGTAGTGGGGAACTTGGAGCTTTGCCGCAGGGCTCGGCCAACAGCCACGTCCTTTTCTCCTTGGACCTAAGTGTTGAAGCTTCCAAGTTGAAAGGAAATGCCTCCAGTGAAACTGGCTTCTGGTCCTTTCCATACACGGGGAGAACATCATCCCTAAAACCTATGCAAAGCCTCTTATAACCAGTTTCTTGGTTTAAGACACGATTGGGAATATGAGCAATCTCTGAAAACCGCATGAGACTTGGAGAGGGTTGATTTTTGCTGATTCCAGAGTAAATCATTCTGGAAATTCATTGAGGCTTGATCAAGAGCCTTGTCTCTGCTGGGCACTCTCCTCATGGCTGGGCACACAGCAGTGTGTCGCCCTAGGCCCGTGCTTCATGGAGCTTCTAGTAGGAGAGTCAGACAGCCATCAGGCCATCATCGAGGACCTCCTGTGGGATAGATACCGATGGGGACCGTGGCACCCTAGAGCAGATCTGATGGGCAGCCGTTTGGCAGAGATCTGCATGAGTAGGGAAGCAAAGCAATGTGATAGAATAAGAGAAAGCAACTGAGCAGACAGGTGTTCTGTTTCTGAAATGTAACATAGATTATAGTAAATGGCCTTTTAAATGACTTAAATAGTGGGGTTATGTTGTGGTCATTGAGGAAGTCTCTTACATTTGGTGTTTGACCTCTTCATCTGGGTGCAAAGGGAAAGAAAAGGCCCTGGGCTCGATACCTTTGTGCCGGTGGAAACACTTGTTTTCTTTGTCCTTAAGGTCCCAGGTGGTTTCACTACGCCACTGGGTCGCTGCAAAGTACATGTCCCAGGGAAGAAGCAGCCCTTTTCAGCTATTTAAATTGGCTCCCAAATAGCATTCTCACTCCAGGGTTGGTGCTCTGTGTGAGAGTCTGACACATCGGGGAGTAAGCGTCCTTCCCCCAGCCGGTAGGAGGAGGCTGCGCCGCTGCCTAGGGAAGTGGTTGGCGCCTCCTCTGCTCTTAGAATTTCACGACCAGGATTAAGAGAGGACTGTTGCTCCTCTCCTATTAGTAAAAGGTTTTTTGCTAGTGACTTAGGGCACACCAGCGAGGTTTGAAGTCCCATGGTGGACCTGTGCCCTTGCCCTTTCTTAGCATTGCTCAGGAAGGTTGAGGTTATAGGCCAGCGCTGCAGGGGAAAAAGGTCAGCACGGTCATCCATGGACTTGAGGTTGAATTCAGCATGTGAGGCCGGGGGGGCCTGTGTTGCAAGCTTAGGGAACGAACGATGAAAATACGTTCCTTGGCCAGAAGGAATACAAGTAGGGTAGACATGCCTATGGGTTGTGACAAGGCAGGTACAAAGTATGTGTGAATACGGGGCTGGAGCAGCCAGGTGTGACTTTAGGAGTAAGAAGGACCTCACAGAGGAGGTGGCATTTGAGTGAGGGCTTGCACAGTAGGTAAGGTCGTGGGGGAGGAAGGGAGCGTCGGCAGGTTAAGGAGGCCACGAAAGCAAGGGCACGGTGCAAGGCCCGTGCGGCTGTGCTCAGCTTCCGGGGGGGGGGGGGGGCTTGCTGCTGCTGTGGGCTTGGGCGCACCCAGAGCAGAGAGCATGCAGAGTGGATATCCAGGATGTGGTGGGTGCTCACAAAGGTGAAGGTGGGTTGCTTGAAGGCAGAGAGACCAGTGTCACAGAGAGCATTAACTAGGTGATTGCAGCCGCCAGGTAAGCGGTGACAAGGACCCTCAGTGCAGCTGGAGGAAGAAGAACCCGTAAGCCCTGGTGGCCGAGTGAACATAGCATGGAAACAGCATGATTAAAGGGACAGGAGTGATGAGTTCAGGTATAGAGCCAGGGCTAGGGGATCTCCATGTGTCGATGGCAGGAAGTCTGTTAGAAACCAGGGTGCGAGGAAACAGGGAGAAAGGTCGGGCTTAGAGAAGGAGGTGTGGGAAGGGCCGGGGATCACCCTGGAGGAGGTGGCATCAAGCTGGCTAGAGGGGCGGGGGTAGAGTGTGGCGGCAGTGCCCTCTCTGGGGCAGGAGAGACCGGGATGCCTGCACAGGAGCAGAGGGGAGGAGCTGGGAAGGTGCTTTGTAAATGAACAGGGGCTAACGGCTGAGCCCGAGCCCTAAAGTTGGGGGCAGGCCCCTAACCAAATGCAGCGCTTGCCTTGGGAGGGCGGAAGTGAGGAAGGAGCACAAGAAGCTGCGATTGGGCGGCTGTGGGAGGCAGTTAGAATCATCATATTAAGGATGACTTGTCTTGTTTTAGCAAGCTAAATGGCAGGGTGCAGGGCTAGGAGTGGCTTGGGGACTTGAAGATGGAGCAGGTCAAGAGTCCGCTGAAAACCAAGCCGTCTTCCCGAGTCTTGGCAAGGGGCCCCGCAAAGCAGTCGTGCATGTATTTGAGAAATCCAGTGCTGCAAACTACATGCCCTTTCTTTTCTGTCCCATTAGGCGTAGATCAGAAACAAATGGGAGAACAGAAGGAAGAAGAAAAAATATGGGAAGAGCACATGAAAGAACGCAGGCAAAGAGAAGAGAGAAGGCAGAATGAGCGGCAAGAAGCTTTAGACAGGGAACGAAGAGAACTAGAGAAATTGGATCAAGAGCGGGTAATGCTAAGTACACACAAATTCTATATGCTGCTTTCGCCTGGTACACTTGCTCTCAGGGACGTGAGTCCTTAGTGTGTCCCCAAGTCCTAGAAGTGGCGGGTAACTTTGGCGTTTTTTTGTATTTTTGCCATACAACATTATTACAGTATTATTGACTGTATTCCCTATGCGGTACTTCAAATCGCTGGGACTCTTTTTGTTTGTTTTTTATAACTGGGAGTTTGTACCTCTTAATCCCCTTTATGTACCCCCCCCGTCGCCCTACCCACCTCCTCCCTGGCAACCATCAGTTTGTTTTGGGTTGGTTGTTTCTTTGTTCATTTGTTTTGTTTCCTAGATTCCACATGCAAGTGAAATCATATGGTATTTGTCTTTCTCTGACTTATTTCACTTAGCCTTATGTCCTCTGGGTCCGTCTGTGTTGTCACAGAGGGCGCGATCCCATCCTTTCTATGGCTGCGTACTAGTTCATTGTGTAAGTACAGCACCTCTTCTGTATCACTCACACGTGGGCGGACACTTGGGCTGCCTCCGTGTCTTGGCCCTTGTAAATAATGCTACAGTAAGCATAGGGGTGTGTGTATCTTTTCAAATTACTGTTTTTGTTTTCTTTGGGTAAATATCCAGTAGTGTAATTACTGGATCATAAGGTAATTCTGGTTTTAATATTTTGAGGAACTTCTGTACTGTTTTCCACAGCGGCTACACGGGTTTACATTCCCGCCAGCAGGGCACAGGGTTCTTTTTTTTTTTCCTCCACATCCTCCCTAACACTTGTTGTTGATTGTCTTTTTGATTTTAGCCATTCTGACAGGTGTGAGGTGATAGGTCATTGTAGTTTTGATTTGCATTTCCCAGGATGATGAGTGATGCTGAGCATCTTTTCCTGTGTCTGTTGGCCACCTGGATGTCTTCTTTGGGGAAATGTTTATTCAGGTCCTCTACCCATTTTTAATTGGATTGTTTCGGTTTTTTGGTGTTTAAATTCTTTATATATTTTGGATAGTCACCTCTCATTCATATGTCATTTGCAAATATCTTCTCCCATTCGGTATGGTTTTTTTTTTGTTTTGTTTTGTCGATGGTTTCCTTCAGTATGCTGAAGCTTTTTATCTTGATGTAGTCCCAATAGGTTTTTGTTTGTGTTTGTGTTTTGTTGTTGTTGTTGTTTTTGTTTTGTTTGCTTTGGGTGCCCTTGCCTCAGAAGACATATCTAGAAAAATGTTGCTAAGGCCAATGTCAGAGAAGTCACTGCTTGTGCTCTGTTGTAGGATTTCTGTGGTTTCAGGTTGCACAGTTAGGTCTTTAATCCATTTTGAGCTTATTTTTGTTTAAGAAAGTGGTCCAGGGGCGCCTGGGTGGCTCAGTTGGTTAAGCGACTGCCTTCGGCTCAGGTCACGACCCCGGAGACCCGGGATCGAGTCCCACATCGGGTTCCCTGCTCGGCGGGAAGCCTGCTTCTCCCTCTCTCACTCCCCCTGCTTGTGTTCCCTCTCTGACTGTGTCTCCCTCTGTCAAATAAATAAAATCTTTAAAAAAAAAAAAAAAAAAAAAAA
>PITA01006956.1:0-15360 GCA_004023965.1 Spilogale gracilis | reverse complement strand
ACCATGACCTGAGCCGAAAGCTGAGCCTAAAGCAGAGGCTTAATCCACTGAGCAACCCAGACGCCTGAGACTATTTTTTCCCTGTTGTATATTCTTGCCTCCTTTGTCATCAGTTGACCCCGTAAGCACGGGTTTACTTCTGGGCATTCGACTCTGTCCCCATGAGCTGCGTGCCTGTTGGGATGCCTGTACCACGCTGTCTGGGTCGCGACAGCTTTGTAGTGCGGCTTGAAATCTGGTGTTGTGACACCTCCAGCCTTGCTCTTCTTTTTCAAGATTGCTTTGGCTATTGGCATCTTTTGAAATTCCATACAAATTTTAGTATTACTAACTTTAGTATTAAAAGCCTGCTATAAGCATCCCGGTCTTCTTTGTGTAAGAACACCAAGAAAGGCTGCGTCTAACATAGACCTTAGGAGCTTAGCAACACAGGGGAGCTTTTGCAAGCTCGTTTGCATGCATTCTCATCTGGTCCTGGAAACAAGCGGTAAAGGCAATGGGCTTTGATTTGTTCTAGGTCTTCCCTTTTTAAATGGGGTTTAAAGAAGACTTTTGAAGTCAGCTAGCTGGAAATAGAGTAACCCAGGGGAAGCGACTGGTGGTCAGCAGGTGCTTTCAGGAGCACCCCTACTCTCCTCCTTCCTCTGGTTCTCTTCTGGCCTTCTAGGTCCTGATTCTGGTCCCAGGCCCATTGGGTTCCTCTGGGCACTTTACACACCTGCTGAGTCTTACCAGGAATCATCTTGCATGTGGATGTTCCTTGGACTCCTGGTTAATTTGGTGTAAAGCACAGGACACTTGCGGCACATTCGTCCCTTCCTTCACTGAGATGACCTGTTTGTCCCCCTTGGGCATGCAGGTTTACTTAAAGGTCCAAGATTCACTTACAAGTTGTTTTAATGTATTTGTATATTTTCTATGTTGGCACCTGTCTCTTCCACAGAGGATGATTGAAGAATCATTAATGATTGAAATGGAAAAAGAATTAGAAATGAGTGTTGAAGAAGTGAAAGGCAAATCTATTTGTGGTGAAAATCCTTTGGAGAAATACATGAAAATTATTCAGCAGGATCAAGACCAGGAGACAGCAGATAAGGTTCTGATGCTGTGGACCAGCCTGGGGGTGTGTGTTGGGGGGGTGGTTGCTGAGGGATGCTTTGGTTTGTTTGAAAAGTGGAAGACCCAAATCATCTCCACTGGAGACAAAAAGGTAGAAGCATAGAAAACCCACAGGTGACATAGAGACCTGAGTCTTTTTGATCCGTGACACTCTTGACAAAATTTCTTCACTTTGCTTGGGTAAAAATTGAAGAGGTTTTGATTTGTCATATTTTGTAAAAGTTTAGGATGTCTCTCATTTTAAGAACAGGAAAGAAATATAACAAAAGGTCCGTTCATGAATAATGAATGCCTTAGTACCCTCCAGAACCTCGATGTTTTACTTCAGTCTCACATGCTGTGGGTGTTGAGAGTGGGCATCGGACAGTTTATTTTGCTGTGCTTGCTGAATTTCATGTTTGAAAGTCACCTCTTTTTCAGACTCTTGAATTGCATCCATCTCAAATTAGACCTTAGAGAAATCAAAGTGTTGAGTAAGAGTGATATGTATGTAATTTCAAAATTCTTTTGCCCTCGTGTCAGAGTTCAAAGAAGGTTGGTAGAGAAGCCTCCGAAGTGGACACGCTGCCTTCTAGCGACAAAGACGAAAGGTATGGTTTCCTCAGTACCGTGTTCCTACACAGACCATTAAGTTGCTGGGGTGTCAGCCAAGGGAAACGTTCAGAGATTTGAGTCTCCCTGTAAGAAATGAGTGAAACAATCAAAATTAGGGACTTCTAAAAGAAAAATCAGTTTAATTTTTTAATTTGTGAAATTGCTTGTGAGGGAAATGGTAAGTGAGCACGGAAACCCCACAGAGAAAGAATGTGAACATTATAAAGATCCCTGAATAAGCTTGACAAGAAGTTAATAAATTAAAATTATTTTTATCTTTCCCCAATTTAGTTTCACGGGCTTTTCTCATGAAGAAACAGATGACTTTTGGTAACCATGCTTGCTGTCCTGCATCTTACCCATGTAGTGTAACTAAAGGCCTATGAATTCTCTGTGACAAGACAGAAGTCTCAATAAAAATTTTATGTGTAATCCCATGTGATTCTGTTTTTCATAATTTTATTTTGTATCATGGTCTGTAAACCAAAAATCATCTAGTCAAGTAACACGTCTTTAGAATTTTTCGTTTTTTAGCTTCTGCATGATGCTAGAATGAGTTTTTTTTCCTTCCCATTTTTGTCATAGGTTATATTTAGTCGAAAACTTCTTGGTCAAGTTCCAGGCCTATATTTAGAAGTTTCAGCTGCATTCCTTTCCTCTCCAGAGTTGGGCTACCCCCTGTCAAATAGGAGTCCCATCTTCCCCAACACTCTCCATCTGATCCGTCCCTGAAAACAACACAGGTCTTTCCATCCCACGTGTTAGAAATAATACGGTATCACCTGTGGTCTTTACTTTTCACTTCTTTTTCTTGAGAATGAACACAAGATGGTGATAAAAAGAAGGTGACATTTACTGAGCACTCTCTGGGTACCAGGTACAATTTTAAACCTTTATATGTATTAACTTAGTTCTTATCCATATGAAGCATGTGTACTAGGACCATCCACATTTTCAGATGAGGAAATACGAGGTGCAGAGATGTCGGTGACTCGATCAGGCCCTCATAGCCATCAAGTAGCAGAGGCAGGATGGATACCGGGTGGGAGAGCAGTGCTGCCTCTCAGCTGGGCTGTTCTGGAGCTCCTGTGGAAGACATCCCACAGCTTGCAGCAGGTCGCCCTTTGGACATCCCTTTCCAGAGTGACCTTTAGAAAGCACACAGAGAACAAATAGGATAAGCGCACTCCAGTGCAGCACCCACAGGGAGGAGGAGGAAAGGGAGGAGGAAACCCGTTGGCTCTTACTCCCCGTTCTTCATCTTTGCACACCTGTACCACACTGTCCAGCGTCTTGTGTGTGGGAGCGTCTTGGGAAAGCTCTTCAATGACACCGCCAGTATAGTCAGCAAAAGTGCACACAGAACGGCCCTGAGGCCGACCACCCGCCAGTTTGCCTGGACTGCGGGTGCTAACCCATGGTCCCCCAGCTCCTAACATGGGATGGGTTGGTCTGCTCTGTCTTTTCCGTGAGGGGCCAGGGATCGTGTCCCTGTTCAAATACTGACTGGGTTGTATTGGTTTTGCCAGTGATACTAGGTCCCTGAATTCTACGAAAGTGGGAAGGCGATTTTTTTGTATTTCTTACTGCTTAGGCTTCTAAGGAGTTTTTCAGTGAAGCATACCTTTGAAAGTAATTGAAGAAAGAAATTGTCCAGGCGTCGTTACCATCACACTTAGCCTTTCAGACATTGAATCCTCTTGCCACCAGAACTTGGCATCTTCTCTTTCAGCACTACCTCATAACATCTTTTTTTATTTCCTTCCAGCTTTCAGGTAAAATTGACATCTACCATTGTGTGAATTTGAGGTATGGAACATGTGGATGTGGTACACTTACATGTTACAAAATGATGACCACCGCAGCGTCAGCACGCACCAGCTTCATGTCCCGTAATCACCACTTAGGGTGAGAACGTAGCAACTTCCCAAGTATATGATACAATATCATTCACTGTGATCACTATGCTGGACATGAGATTTTCTGAATTGACGCATGTTGTAACTAGAAGCATGCTCTTTGACCAGCATCCCTCTTCCCTACTCCCCAGCTCCTGGTGACCACCAGTTTAGTGTGTTTCTAGGAGTTTACCTTCTTAAGATTCCCTGTATAGGTGAGAATATACAATATTTGTATTGCTCTGCCTTATTTCACTTAGTATAACTCCCTCAAAGTATTGTTGCAAAGAGCAGGATATCCTTGTTTCTCATGGCTCAATTATATTCCATTGTGTATATGTATGTACGCATATATATGCTATATATACCACATGATCTTTACTCATCCATCTCTCCTTGATGCCACTTAAGTCTATGTATCTTGACTACTGTGAATAATATTGCAGTGAACATGGCAGTCCAGATATCTCTTTAAGAACCTGTTTTGATTTCCTCTGGGTAAGTACCCAGAAGTGAGATTGCTGGATCAGAGGGTACTTCTATTTTTTAATTTTTTTTTTAAGATTTTATTTATTTGACAGATCACAAGTAGGCAGAGAGGCAGGCAGAGAGACAGGGGGAAGCAGGCTCCCTGCTGAGCAGAGAGCCCGACGTGGACCTCGATCCCAGGACCCTGAGATCATGACCTGAGCCAAAGGCAGAGGCTTTAACCCACTGAGCCACCCAGGCGCCCTATTTTTTAATTTTTTGAGGAACTCCATACTGTTAACCACAGTGGCCGCACTAGTTTATATTCCCACCAACGGTGCATAACCTCACCAACACTTGTTATCTCTTGTCTTTTTGATGCTTACCATCCTAACTAGTATGACGTGGTATCTCATTGTGGTTTTGATTTGCATTTCCCTGATGATTAGTGATGTTGAGCACTTCTTCATGTACCTGTATGTTGTCTTTGGAAAAATGTCTGTTCAAGGGCACCTGGATGGCTCAGTCGGCAGAACACGTGACTCTTGATCTCAGAGTTGTAAGTTCGAGACCCAGGTTGGGTGTTAGAGATTACTTAAATAAGTAAAATCTTTAAAAAAAAAAGAAAAGTTGAGGGGCGCCTGAGTGGTTCAGTCAGTTGGACATCTGCCTGCGGCTTGGGTCATAGTCTCGGGGTCCTGGGATCATGTCCTGCATTGGGCTCCCTGCTCGACAGATAGCCTGCTTCTCCCTCTCCCACTACTGTTCCCCCTGCTTGTGCACATGCTCTCTCTCAAATAAAACCTTAAAAAGAAAAAAGTTCAGTTCCTCTGTCCATTTTTTAAATTGGATTGTGTTTTCTATCCAGTCGTAGGAATTATCTTAACTCTTCATCAGATGCATGGTTTGCAAATACTTTCTTCCACTTGGACAGGTTGACTTTTCACTGTATTGATGGTGCCGGCTGTGCAGAAGATTTTTAATTTGATGTTTTGTTTTGTTTGAAGAGTTTGAGATGGAGTTAATTCTTTAGGAGATATTTAGTAGAATTCACCAGTGAAGCCATCTAGTCTGGACCTTTTTTTGTGGGAGAGAGTTTTGATTACTGATTTGATCTCTTTACTAGTAATTGGTATCTTTAGATTTTCTTTTCTTGTGTGTGTGTGTGTGTGTGTGTGTGTGTGTGTGTGTGTCAAGATTTTATTCATCTGAGAGAGAACATGAGCATGAGCTGGAGGGTGGGGGGCAACAGTGCCGAGGGAGAGGCAGTCTTCCCACTGAGCAGGGAGCTGGACCTGGGCCTCTATCCCAGGGGCCCAGGATCATGATCCGAGCTGAAGGCGGATGCTTAACTAAGCCACCCAGGCACCATGGTGTCTTCAGATTTTTCTCTTCATGGTTCAGTTTTGGTAGGTTGTAGGTTTGTAGGGATTTATCCATTTCTGCTAGGTCATCCAGCTTGTTGGGGTATAATTGCTCATAATAATACTTGTGTAGTATCAGTTGTAATGTCTCTTCTTTCATTTATACTTTTGAGTCCTCTCTCTCTTTTATTTATTTATTTTTTTTGGTTAATCTAGCCAAAGGTTTTATCTTTTCAAAAAACTGAGCTTTTCGTTCCATTGATATTTTCTATTGTATTTTTAGTCTCTAGTTCATTTATTTCTGCTCCGATCTTTGTATGTCTTTCCTTCTGCTAGTTTTGGGCTTAGTTTTTCTTTTTGTAGTTCCTTGAGATGTAAAGGTAGCTTTTGTATTTGAGCTCTTGTTTCATAGTGCAGGCCTTTACTGCTATAAAATTTCCTCTTAGAGTGTTTGCTGCATCCCTAAGGGTTTGTATGTTATGTTTCCCTTTTCATTTGTCTCAAGAGGTTTTTTTATTTCTCTTTCTTTGACCCATTTGTTGGTTAAGAGCATGTTGTTTGGGGCGCCTGGGTGGCTCAGTTGGTTAAGCGACTGCTTTCGGATCAGGTCATGATCCTGGGGTCCCGGGATTGAGTCCTACATCGGGATTCCTGCTCGGCGGGAAGCCTGCTTCTCCCTCTCTCAGTCCCTCTGCTTGTGTTCCCTCTCTAGCTCTGTTTCTCTCTGTCCAAAAAAAAAAAAAAAAAAAAAAGAAGAACATGTTGTTTAATTTCTATGTATTTGTGTATTTTCCAGCTTTATTCTTATAATCGATTTCTAGTTTTATACCATTGCAGTTGATATGATTCCAGTCTTCTTAAATTTCTTGACTTGTTTTGTGGCCTAACGGTATTATCTATCCTGGAGAATGTTCTTTGTATGCTTGAGAAGACTGTGTATTCTGCCCTATTGGATGTGTGAAAATTAATAAAGGGAAATCTTACTTAGAATGGAGTTGGGAAACCCTGTGGGGGGAGCTCTCCCACGCATGAATTTTCCGTCACAGCTTACTTCATTCCTATGCCAGAAAAAGTTCCCTTGATTGCTTCAGTAGGAGGAAGGAAGATTTTTCTAGCTCAGCAACAGCTAGCCAATGAGAAACTGCCACAGTTCAGCCAGTAAGTAGCCATCACCACCCTAAATTCTTGTTTTTTCTCCAGTAGACTTTCATTTAAAGCAGCCCCTTCTAACTTCCTCCTTTTTCTCTATAAAGTAACATTTCTCTTCATTGTTCTGCAGACTTTGCCTATGGTTTGCCATAGTTTGTGTGTTCTGAATTGCCATTCCTTTGCTATTCCTGAAGAAACTCATTTTGCCGGTAAAATATCCTGCTATTTTATTTGTAAAAGTTCACATTACTTGGTGATCAGAAGTGGGATCTGAAGGAGATAAACCCCAGAGGAAGTACCGGAAGTGGGATCTGAAGGAGATAAATCCCAGAGGAAGTACCAAGCCTCAGAACCATGGCGGTACCCACTTGAGCCCTTTGTGCTCTCTACTTCCCTGACTCATCTCTTTTCTTTTGGTTGGGTAAATCTCTCAGATTCAGGCTCTGTCCCTTGTTTGAGCTCTCTGACTTTATTCAGTATCTGTTTTTGTTTTTATGAAGGCCCCCCCCCCCCACCTGGTGAGCACTCTTGGGTTTTTGTTTGTCCTGTTTCAGTTTGTTGCATTTTCTTAGTAATTGACCGTCCTGTTCAAAAGAGGGAAACACGTTTCACCGTGTTTCAGAACAGTTATTAGCCCCCAGGGTCCCTCGAAGTGAAGACCCTTTAAGGAATCTAAAGGCAAGATGGGTTTGCCCTAGTCCTTGGCTCTTGGCCTTTCTGGAAAAATAGGCAAGTTTTTGGATAGTATGAAATTGTAATGGCCATTCTTGGAAGCTTTAAGTTAGATAAATCCACCTTAAGGGGCACTCTTAAAAAAAGAGAGGATCCTCTCAACCTTCTCAGAGAAAATGGAGTGCATTCTTTGGTGTGCAGAAGCTCCTGAACAACAAAATGGTTTTTAAAAAAAAATCTCTGATAAAGGATCCTAACAGCATACAAATAAAAAATAAAACAAACGTTGGCCATCTGAGCAGGTAACCTTAATCTGTCTTCCAGAAACATGGTTTGGATCCAGCTATTCTTTTGAGCTTTGTACTTGAGACATGGCTGAGGTTTTTTGTTTTTGTTTTATAATTTAATTAAGTTAATTTAGTTATTTTTAAGATTTTATTTATTTAACAGAGAGAAACACAGCCAGAGAGGGAACACAAGCAGGGGGAGTGAGAGAGGGAGAAGCAGGCTTCCCGCCAAGCAGGGAGCCCGATGTGGGACTCGATCCCGGGACTCCAGGATCATGACCTGAGCTGAAGGCAGTTGCTCAACCAACTGAGCCACCCAGGCGCCCAGAAGCTTTTTATCTTGATGAGGTCCCAATAGTTCAGTTTTGCTTTTGTTTCCCTTGCCTCTAGAGATGTGTCTAGTAAGAAGTTGCTGTAGCAGAGGTCAAAGAGGTTGCTGCCTGTTTTCTCCTCTAGGATTTGGATGGTTTCCTGTCTCACATTTAGGCCTTTCTGAATTTATTTTTGTGGTTTAAGAAAATGGTCTAGTTTCATCCTTCTGAATGTTGCTGTCCAGTTTTCCCAACACTGCTTATTGAAGAGTGAAAGTCTTTTTTTCCCACTAGATATTCTTTCCTGCTTTGTCGAAGATTAGTTGACCATATTGTGGGTCCACTTCTGGGCCCTCTCCCGTTCCATTGATCTGTATCTGCTTTTGTGCCACTACCATACTATCTTGATGATTACAGCTTTGTAATAGAGCTTGAAGTCTGGGATCGTGATGCCTCCCATGTTGCTTTGCTCTTTCTTTCTTTCTTTCTTTCTTCCTTTCTTTCTTTCTTTCTTTCTTTCTTTCTTTCTTTCTTTCTTTCTTTCTTTCTTTTTTAAAGATTTCATTTATTTATTTGACAGAGAGATAGATCACAAGTAGGCAGAGGGGCAGGCAGAGAGAGAGGAGGAAGCAGGCTCCCTGCCGAGCAGAGAGCCCGATGTGGGCCTCGATCCCAGGACCCTGAGATCATGATCTGAGCTGAAGGCAGAGGCTTTAACCCACTGAGCCACCCAGGCGCCCTGCTTTGCTTTTTCAACATTGGTTGGCTATTCAGGGTCTTTTCTGGTTCCATACAAATTTGGGGATTGTTCGTTGTAGGTCTGTGAAAAACACTGGTGTTATTTTGATCACGATTACTTTAAATGTGTAGATTGCTTTGGGTAGTATAGATATCTTAACAAAATTTGTTCTTCCAATCCATGAGCATTGAATGCTTTTCATCTTTTTGTATCATCTTCAATTTATTTCATAAGTTCTGCAGTATTCAGTGTATAGATCTTTCACTTCTTTGGTTAGGTTTATTCCTAGGTATCTTATGGTTTTTGGTGCAATTGTAAATGGGATCAACTCCTTAATTTCACTTTCTGTTACTTCATTATTGGTGTATAGAAATGTAGCAGATTTCTGTACATTGATTTTATATCCTGCGACTTTGCTGAATTCATGTATGAGTTCTAGCAATTTTTTGGTAGTCTTTGGGGTTTTTCATGTAGAATATCATGTCATCTGTGAAGAGTGAAAATTTGGCTTTTTCCTTGACCATTTGGATGCCTTTTCTTTCATTTTGTCATCTGATTGCTGAGACTAGGACTTCCACTACCATGTTGATTAACTGTAGTACGTTATTTATCTTTTTTTTTTAAGATTTTATTTATTATTTGATAGAGATCGCAAGTAGGCAGAGAGGCAGGCAGAAAGAGAGGAGGAAGCAGGCTCCCTGCTGAGCAGAGAGCCCGATGTGGGCCTCGATCCCAGGACCCTGAGATCATGACCTGAGCAGAAGGCAGAGGCTTTAACCCACTGAGCCACCCAGGCACCCTATTGATCTATTCTTAATAAGAAATTGTAAATAAAGTTTCTCTACATTTAATGTAATCTGCCTATGAAACAAAGATTCTGTGTGTGTGTGTGTGTTTTTTTAAAGATTTTATTTATTTGATAGAGAGAAACATAGCCAGAGAGGGAACACAAGCAGGGGGAGTGAGAGAGGGAGAAGCAGGCTTCCCGCCGAGCAGGGACCCCGATGTGGGACTCGATCCCGGGTCTCCGGGATCATGACCTGAGCCGAAGGCAGTCGCTTAACCAACTGAGCCACCCAGGTGCCCCAAAGATTCTGTGTTTTATCTTTTTTTTTTCTTTTCTGGAGGTCACTTGACGTTTTTATTTTTTATTATTTACTGACAATTTTTCCCTAAATTTTTATTTAAATTCTAGTTAGTTAACGTATAATGTGATAATGGTTTCAGGAGTAGAGTTCAATGATTCATCACTTAATATATTCACAGCCAGTGCTCATCATCACAAGTGCCCTCCTTAGTACCCATCACCCATCTAGCCCATCCCTCACCCTCTGTGTTTTATCTTGATCAGATCTTTGATTACTTAGAAAAGCTGAGTGTTCTGTATTCAAAAAGGGTTACAGCTTTTGCAGCTGTGTGATCTATATTTATACTTGGAATCTTTTTGTCAGTTTGGGTAAGTAGATGATTAAGTGTTGTTTTTTAATTTTCTGTAACCCTGTTGTTACCCAAGTGTCCAAACCTTTTGTTATTCTTGACAAGCTTCAAAATTAAAGTCTTTAATGACATTTTTTTGGCCTCTAACTTATAAGAATTTCTAGTGGGTCCCCGGGACATCTCAAAATATTCTCTCTTTATAAAAACAGAGATCTTAACACTAATTAGGCTTATTTGATGTGTTAAATTACCTGGGAAGCATTGTCCAATTAGGAATACTAAGCCTTCTTTATTTTGTGTTTGTATAGGTGTGTCTTGATATGCACATTCTAAAGATTACATGAAACTTAAAAATTCTGATATGTCCTGGTATAGTGTCATCAGTCATAATTTTAAGATGTATGTCATGATAAAGAAGATGTGGTATACACACAGACACACACACAATGGAATATTAGTCATCAAAAAATGAAATCTTGCCATTTACAACAGTGTGGATGGTAGTAGAGGGTATTATGCTTGAAATAAGTCAACCAGATAAAGACAGTTATCATACAATTTCACTTGTGGAATTTAAGAAACAAAACAGGAGCATGGAGGAAGGGAGAGAAAAATAAAACAAAACATAGTCAGAAAAGGGAGAAAAACCCTAACTCTTAACCATAGGAAACAAACTGAGGGTTACTGGAGGGGGAAGGGGGATGGGGTAACTGGGGGATGGGCATTAGGGAGGGCACTTGATGGAATGAGCACTGGGTGTTCTATACAACTGATGAATCACTGAACTCTACCTCTGAAACTAAGAATACACTGTTAATTTTTTAAAAATAGTAACTGACATGTCAAATGCATTAATAACTAGTATGTCAAATGCATTAATATTAACATTTAATAGTAATTTGTCAAAAGCATTAACAACTAGTTAAAACAAAGTAAATGTATGTCACAAAATGAAGCAAATGTACTTGTCAGTTGCATCACTGGTCTCTTTGGTATGTGTATGTGAACTCTTATCAGATCTTTAATTGTGGCCATTTTTAAGTCTTTTGTCCTTTACAGTTATTATTTTAATCCGATGCTTTTATGACATGTTTGTATAAAAGTGCTTCATCTTCAAAGATACTCATGACAAAGGAATTGAACAGGTGCTCTAGAATACAGGCTCTCAGTTACTTTCAGATCATAACATTGACCTGGGTAAGAATTTCTCAGACTCTAATGAAAAACTGATTGCTTTCATGCTTTCTTTGCCAGATTTAAAGGACCCTCCCCCCTTTTCCTCTTCTCCTTTTAAGCTGTCTATAACTTACAGTAATTTGTACCAATGATTGAAGCATTTTTCTTTACCTGATCTCTCCAGAATTTTGAAACTCTTATTAAATAGTCTTCTTTTTCACAATATATTTGCTTAAGTTCAGTAAGAATCTGGTTGTTTGTTTGTTTGTTTGTTTGTTTTTTGTATCAGGATGTCCAGTATACCTAGCCCTCTGCTTCCTTTGATCCACAGTTGGTAAAAAGGGATTTTTTGTAAAAGCCCAACCATCCATCCATAGGGAATAATCAGACTTCGGTAGGCAGTCTTCCACAGTGTGCTCTTGGGAGATGAAAGCACTGTCATCATGCAGCCCAGAGATCTTGTCATTGGGAAAGGTATCTCCAGAAAGACACTTCAGCCCCATGGAAAGCCCTATCAGGGACTGGTAATCACGGAGTGTGCTGTTGGATCCAGGCATCATGTCCAAGCAAGTGCCAGACCCTGACTGGACACACACACTGGTGACCTGAAAGGCAAGATTCTGGAAGTTGAAAGAGAGGAGCTAAAGCAGACTGCTCTCCCAAGGTGACCAGACCAGGCCTGTATGCCTTTGTCTTGCTGCGGCTGCTGCTTATTTAATTTCTTCCTCTCTTTCTTGGGAGGACAACGTTCTAACCCATATTTCCCAATCTGTTGCAAAAAAGGGAAGCCTCTCTGATTATTGAATGTGTCCAGAAACGGATAGGTTCATTATGTCAGAGACCCCTTACTCTTATGTGTCACCAGTTGTCTTAGTCCCGAGGGCCACTGCTGATTTTACCTGCAAACTTATGGGTGTTACCTATCAGGTTAGGCTGTATCCTCACACCTTCTTTCAAACTTCCTGTAGCCATAACCAGACTAGCGAACTTCTTCCTGCCTGGGAACACGACTAGGTCAGCCCTAGACTAGGTGAGCCCAGCACTTGCACCTTTGCCAGTCATGTGAAATTTGCACTCCCCCACATCCTTGTCCCTGTCTAAATGTGACCCAGTCCCCCGCATGGGAGATACAGACGGGCTCATTGGGCTCTGCATGGCTTTTGGAAAAGGCCCTTTCAGGATGGGCTGGCACCTCACAGAGTGTCGTGCCAACCTCTGATTCCTGCCTTGAAAAGTTCAATCAGGGGTGTCCAGGTGGCTCAGTTGGTTAAGAGACTGCCTTCAGCTCAGGTCAGTCCTGGCTCAGTGGGGAGCCTGTTTCTCTGCTTCTCCTCCCCCTGTTCATGCTCTCTCTCTCTCTCTCTCTCTCTCTCAAATAGTAAAATCTTTAATAATAATATAAAAAAGTGGTCAGTCAGGGAGTTCCAGCAAATGGATCTATCACTAAGCAGACCTTAGCTGGAGGCCTCTGTACTCCACCTGGTTTCATTTTTATCTGTACTGGATGGCGTTTCCCATGGGCATATGGATGTTTAGATAGCTGGCGAGTCAGAGGTCAGTCCTTATTGGGATGTTTAACTGTCCCCGTCAACATCCATAATAAATTTGAAGCCTCCCCTGTTAGCTCACCCCATGAAACCTCCATAGCCCCTTGAAATGGGAACTTCCAGGAGGCATACATGACTGCTGCAGGCAGGCCTCCCTCGGGGGAGCTAGTCTGCTCCACCGCCAAAGCAGTAGCTGTCCAGCAATGATCACTTGACTCATTGGCTGATGTAGTTTTGGAGAGTTGCATAGCCCCCGATTAGCTACTTGACATACAAGGAGGGGTTTGTGCAATCACGGATACTCCCTTTGAAGTGTTCAGTTGGCTACGTTCAGGCCTAGGGTGATAGTTCAGAGCCATAATACAATTTGGAATTGTCATGCTACTTTTTTTTCCTCTTAAGATTTTTATTAGTGAGTGCGAGCAGGGGGAGAGACAGAGGGCAAGGGAGAGAGAGAATCTCAAGCAGACTCTGTGCTGAATGTGGAGCCCAATGCAGGGTTCAGTCTCACGACCCTGAGACCGTGACCTGAGCCGAAATCAGGAGCTGGACACCTGCCCGACTGAGCCACCCAGGCAACCCTGTCCTACTACTTTTAAGTCTACTCTATAACCTGAAATACTGTACCTGTGCCTTGTCAAGCCTTTGTAGAAATGACGTACCCAATAAGGGGACACTGGCTCAGTGCTTCGAGCTGATCTCGTGTGTACCACCTTGACAAGATAGAGCTTTTGGATGTGAAATGCCTGAGAGTTCTCCCTCCTAAGCTTGTTACTCAAATGGGGCCTTAAATGGTTTGTAACTGCTATGCATTTTGCCTCTGATGTGGGACATCATAACCGGGAAGGGTCCTTCATGGCACCAAGGAACAAAAACCATTAATACAGAGCACTCAACTCTTGGTCACTTATGCTTTGGGAGAAAGATCTTGATCAAAAGGGGGAAATGTGAAAATAAAGGGAAACTTGATTTAGAATGGAGTCTGAAAGTCCTGGAGGGGAAGCTCTTACATGCATGAGCTTTCTATCACAGCTTCCTTCGTGTTCCCAGGCAGGAAGAAGTTCGCTTTACTGCCTCAGCAGGAGGAAGGTTTTCTCCTTGCTCCACAGTTGCCTAGCCAGGGAGAAACCCTGTCACTACCTTGAACTCTGGCTTTCCTCCAAGAGACTTTTGTTCAAAGTAGTCCCTCCGTTCTCCCTCCTTTTTTCTCTGTAAGGTTCCTCTCCTTTGTTCTCTAGATTCTGCCCATGGTTTGCTACGGCTTGCATGGCTCAAATTGCAAGTCCTCTGCTTTTCTTAAATAAACTCATTGTACTGGTAAAATAACTGGCTGTTTTATTGTTAAGGTTAACAGATGGAATGTTCTGTAAATGTCAGTTCAGTCCATCTGGCCCAATGTGTTGTTGAAGTCCAGTGTTTCCTTATTGACTGATTCTCTGGATGATCTCCATTGTTGAAAATGGGGGTTTTAAAGTCCCCCGTTGTGATCGTATTGCTGTCTAATTCTCCCTTGAGGTCTGTTAATATTTGCTTTATATGTTTATGTGTTCTGATGTTGGGTGCATCAATATTTATAAATGTATTTTTTATGAATTTACTCTTTATTATATGATGAACTTTTGTCTCTTGTTAGTTTTTGGCTTAAAATCTATTTTGTCTGATGTATGTATAGCTACCCCTACTTTGTTTGGGCAGTTTGCATGGAATATCTTTTTCCATCCCTTCACTTTCAGTCTGATGTGTCCTTAAAGCTAAAGTGGGTGTTTTTGTAGGCAGTATATTTGTGGATCTTGGTTTGTTGTTTTTTTTTTTTAAATCCATTTAGTCACTGTGTCTTTTGATTGGGGGAATTGAGTCCATTTAAAGTAATTATCGATAGGTACAAAATTACAATCACCACGTTGTTTTCTGGTTGTTTTGCAATTCCTTTGTTTCTTTCTCTTCCTTTGTATTCTTTTTTAAAAAGATTTTATTTATATGGCAGATACAGATAGGGAGAGGGAGAAGTAGGCTCTCCGCCAAGCAGGGAGCCCGATGTGGGGCTCAGTCCTGGGACCCTGGGATCACGACCTGAGCCAGAGGCAGATGTTTTAACAACTGAACCATCCAGGTGCCCCTCTTCCTTTGTATTTTGATGATTTTCGCTAGTGGTATGCTTGTGAGGGGGTGGGGAGTCTCATCTTTTTTTTTTTTTTTTTTTAAGATTTTATTTGACAGCGAGTACAAGCAGGGGGAGTGGCAAGGAGAGAGAGAAGCAGGCTCCCCACTGAGCAGAGAGCCTAACATGGGGCTTGATCTAAGGCCCCTGGGATCGTGACCTGAGTTGAAGGCAGACACCTACCTGACTGAGCTGCCCAGGCACCCCTGGGTTTCATCTTTTGTGTATCTACTACAGGTTTTTGCTTTGTGGTTACCATGGAGCTTACGTACAAGATATGTGTAATGGTCTTCTTTTTTCTTTTTTTTTTTTTTAAGATTTTATTTATTTGACAGAAACACAGCTAGAGAGGGAACACAAGCAGAGGGACTGAGAGAGGGAGAAGCAGGCCTCCCGCCGATTGGGAAGCCCTATGTGGGGCTCGATCCTGGGTCTCCAGGA
>PITA01006955.1:0-95634 GCA_004023965.1 Spilogale gracilis | reverse complement strand
AAGGAAAGGAAAGGAAAGGAAAGGAAAGGAAAGGAAAGGAAAGGAAAGGAAAGGAAAGGAAAGGAAAGGAAAGGAAAGGGGGGAAGGACAAAAGGAACGAGGAGGGGAGGACAGAGGGAGGGGAAGGGAAGAGAGAGTGAAAGAAGAAAAAGAAGACCCACAGAATTCTTTTTCCTTGAATTGCTGATATGCCAAAATAGGAAGAGAAGAGCAAGGGAGGCTTCTAGGTTCATGCTGTGATTTAAGAAAGGAAATAGTTCCCACAGGAAAATCACATACTATTGTGTTTTGGCATTGCATGTTAGGAAACAAAGAGGCTATTTTTTTTTCTTTTCAAAGAGGCAAATGGGACAGTAAAGTGATACAGCTATAGTTTCTATTCTCTAATCTCTTTATAGAAAAAAGGACTGTGTGTGGTTTTGTGAACAATCATATATATATTTATATCTTATTCTCAGCGGCATTGACATGCATACTTCTACTCTTTGGATTTAATTTCTGTATTTGTGTTCAGAAATCTTTTTTGAAGATCAGTTAGTTGTTAAATAAACCTTAGAATAATTTACTAGTTTGTTGTGAAGGCTGTGGAGTGTAATTTTTAAGTTTGGGCATTTGACCTGGTTTTAGAAAAATTTTAGAAAATATAGTTACCAAGTGTAGTTAATTAATCTAGTTGTTTTAAAGGGTTAACTGTGTACCCAAAAAAAAGAGTCCTTTACTTTATTTTTTCATCAGTCATTAACATAGCTGCCATGCTGTGATTTTTCTCCTTTATGACTTTCTTTAAATAGACGTACCAAAAGAAATGTTATGTGAGTCAGTCTAAAGCTTTCTTGCTTGTTCCATAATTAAATAATGCCATTCTTAAAGAGAAAAAATTGTCTATTTTAGGCATTTGCTTTTAAGAAAAAAAATAACCTTTTATTTGAACAAAATGCAATCAATGCAAAAAATGGCAGTTTGAGATTTTATTATATGGATGACTGTCCCAATTCTTCTTTAATTTTTGTAGTGTAAAAGTGGCTTTTTATTGATTTATTTCAATATCCTTAATAAAACATAAACTGTTTCATTTTTCTAACCTCTAAATAAAGATAATACTTAGCATATAGATTATTTTGAGGAAGAAAATGTTAATGAAAATAAATTATTTTAATTCAAGTAAAGCAGCTCTCTGAAATAAGAATACTCAAATATCAATTGTTCTGTACCTCAAATCATATTGTCTTGGTTTTCAATTATTTAGTCTTTTTTTGATTAAAATTAAGAGCTCATGATGATTTACTGGATGCAAAGATCAAATTATTATTCAGCTACTTAATGTAAGAGAAATGCCTGAATAGTACTGAACTTTTAGGTAAGCGACTTGACTTTTTTTTTCATTCTATTTATATTCTAAAAGTTTAAAATAAGTATTTATAACTGTTCCTAAGCAAGAGAAAAACACAAGAAAAAAACGGAGGGTAATACTTTAATAGGAAAAGCTGGGTAAGCCTTGTTCATGTGGCAGGAACAGATTTGTCCTGATCTTTTCTGTATTCAAGCCTGTCTTTTCAAACTCACCCTCACCTAACCTGACCTGCCTGTCTTAGATCACACACAAGAACCATTATTCAGGAGTGGTTCTGTGTTGGTACCTTCACCATTTAGGGAAGGATTAAGGTGGGATAGAAAAAGAGCTGTAATAATCCCCATAATTAAAAAATCAGACTCCATCTCCTTCTTACCACCCCTAACTGTGTCATCTAAATAACATGAGTACCTCCCCACTCCCACTCCCATCTAGGCTCTCTTTCTTGACTCTTCTGGAAAGTTATAAGAAAAGAATTGCAAAGGAGGGTATTTAAAAGAGAAAATGAGAAAATGAAGTAGAGCAGAGAATTAAGGCAAAGGATGGGAGGATGTCTCTTAAGTAGTTTTTACCCACATGAAGTGTGGGCAGCAAAATTAGGCCACCCAAAAGAATTCAAAGATGGCTTCTTCACTGTAACTAAGAGATCATCAGGGCTTGGAGTCCCACCGCATGGTTTCTAATCCTGGATTTACCATTCTAGCTCTGCAGCCTCCAGCAAATTATCTAATCTCATCTGTAAAATGGGACAATGATAGTCCTAGCTCAGAGAGCTATGAGGATGAAATGAGATAATATACAAGGCACCTACCAGAGCACAATCAGTAAATGCTACTGCTTTTACTGTATCTTCAGTCATCAAGCCTTGCCCTACTCACAAAACTGTCTATCTGGAATCACTGATGATTTCCCTCAGAAGCTGAAGCTACCAAGGGAGAGTATGACTCCAAAAGTAAAAGCCTGTCATTGCATGTTTCAATGTGACGCCATCTCAAAAGACCACAATAAACCAACCCAGACATACTGCTAGGGACACGGTAACCTAAGGGAACAGTGGCAGCCATCTGGAGACAAGGATTCTTATTCTGAGGATCAGGGGCATTCCAACACTCAGATCTTCAGAAACTTTATGATTTTCTTAGAGAGAAGAGCTTTAGCCTTTAAACAACTTCCAATGGTATCCAGAATGTTAATAAATTTGCCTGCCATCTTTACTTCAACTTAATGTAAGAAGGAAATTATCTATGTTACCATATCTAATAGGTAGTCATGAATACCAATTGGTACAAGTCACGGGGCTTCTCTGGCCACAGGCCAGGTTCCCGCATTGACTCTCAAGATCCTAGACTTCAGCTAGGGAAGTAAGAACAAATGGTCTGCTCTGATTTGACTGAGTTTGATTTGGTAATATTTATTTTTCCCTCAAACAACCTTTTTCATCTAAAGAACTTATATGGTTCTCTCTGGCACTAAATGTTCAAATCTACCCTTGAGTTCCCACTGATAGGATAGCATCTCCAGGACTAATAGGGCTTTTTACAGGTTCCCTTAATAAAGGAGTTTTGGCCACTGTGTTATGGGTATTCACGTCGTACAGGTCTATGGGCCTCAGGCAAAGCCCAGATGCTCCAACCATGAAATGGGCAATGAGACTTGCCCCTCCCGCCACAGGTACAAAGAAGTATAAGGCTGGCTACCCAAATGGCTGATGTGACCATTTTAAGAAATGGCTAGTATAACTGAATCCATCATTATTACCTAGGATTCAAAGAAAGGTTTTTCCATTTGCCACCTGCTTTTTGACCCTGCAACAATTGTTCTATAATTTTCCATGCACTTCATCCTGAAGTCAATGCCAGTCATATCTAAATTTAAATATTTTGGATTACTTGCAAATAGCATCTCAAAAAAATCCTATTTTATAAACTATTTAACATATAAGAATCCCTGGAATCTTTGGTATAATCTCTTCAAAGTCATTTCTCCCCCTCTTAAAATAGGATGTTTTCTTTTTCTTTTATTTTTTTTAAAAAGACCAGAAAAGAAATTAAACTCATTCCCACTGAATCAAGTACTGTAGCCCACGAGCCTTAAGTAAATTCTAAATTTTACAAAATTCATTTTTCCCATTATTAGTGATCATCATATAAAATGTAACAGTGAACCCAGTGCTTAGACTAATTAAAACATCTTCTTAAATAAGTTTTTGTGATAATTCACATATTTTTTCTGGTAGCAAGCAATAAAGATTTTGATTAAAAAGTATTTCCATGCTTTAATATAGCATGTAAGTTATTAATATTACATATTTGTGTGGATATTTCCTACAATTAACATATATGGACATAAGAGCATTATATTGAAAATGTGTATTTTTAAAATACAAGATAATTCCATTAAAAGGTGAGAGAAATACGTAATATCTGAGATACAACAAAGCATGAGACATGTGCAAACTATTTCTGGAGCTCCCGTTCATATATATAAGAAATGTAAAGTGAGAGCTAGCGTTGGACTACATCAATCTCAGTTTCATTAACTACCTCCAGAATCACAACCTCATCCCTATTTTTCAATTTGGCTTCACTGACCTGAGCTCAGATATACTGCCTGAAACTGGGGCATTTTTATACTGAGGGAGTTGGTGGTGGGATGTACAATTTATTACAACCAGGTGAGTTAGGAAATTTTGATTCTTTAAAAAAATGAAAAAGTTCCGTTAATTCTTTCTGCTTTTTGGTTATTTTATTTTTTCGTTAATAGCAGTTGGCACAATAAGATCTACACAGCATTTTCACATTATTTTCTCTTGCAAGTCTTCAGCCCCTACCGCTTTGTCTTTTCTGTCAGCTAATTAAACACATAAACCTGTGAGGAAGCTACTGTTAAATCCACCCCGCTTACAGAGATGATTTCTCAATAGGCTGATGTCGAATGTGTTTGAGGTGCTCAGCGTAACATCCTGAGGAAGACAGACACATCTCCTCACAAGCTGCCAACTGATATTCATGATTGCTTCAAACTGGACACTGGTATGATCACTTGCCACAAACATTTGTGGGAAAAAGCTTGGACTTCCCAGGATAAGGGAGAGAATCCACTAAAATAATCTACCTCCAAAAAATGTGTGCATACGTTTTTTTAAAGTGGGCATTGATTTCTTAAAAGAATTGAAAGGGCTATTATGTAAAATTGAAACAAAATATATATTCAAATCATTTCCTTTAACGTAAAAATACTTGTTTTTCATGTCCTTCCAAAAAACAGATGTGGTTAGTTAGATCCATGTCCTAACTTTATTAACAGTGTCCTTTGTGGTTATGCCATTTCAATCAATTTATCTGTTTTCAGGTGTAATAGTTAAAAGACAATTAGTACACGCATAAATATTTACTGTCTGCTACGAATATAATTAATTAGATCTAGTACCCAGAAATTTTTTTTGCACGCTATAAATCACTTTTGATTTCAACAAATGGTACTACACAAACCTTGGTAAAGTAAATGCTGTTTGACTTATCATTGCTAAATAATTGAATAAAGAGAAGAGCTAGGTAAATGGTGTGGAAAAAATATCTAACATCACTCTTATCAAAATGAAAGTTGCTTTGAAAATGAAACACAATTTCAGCTTTTGTAGCTAGTGCAATCATTTTCTTACCTTTATTTCAGTAAAACACTTTTCCCCTACAATTTACACATTTACACAATCTGCAGTGTAACTGTCCTTGTGCCGCTTCAATTTCAACAAATGAATTTTTTTCTTTTAATTATCTAGCTTTATTTGGGACATAGAACAATTGATTCTACATGTCATTAACCAAGCTCAAAGCACATTTGCTTGTATTATTATTACATAATATCATGAATTCGGGAGGTGACTAGGGAGTTAATTATTAGTAGGTAAAACTACTCTCGTTGATATCAATCACAAATCTATAATTGAAAATTACAAGTATACAGTATTGTGTTTTGGATCTTGGGGCACCAGACCTATGGGTTTTTTAAATAATAACTTATTTTACTAAATAATATAACCTGAATATGCTTAAATATAGATTGGAAAGCTTTCAGATCTGGGGCATAGGGTGAATCTTTCATTTATTTGTGTTGGATACACTTAAGATACTGTTAAGGAATGTAAGTTGTGAGGGTTTTTTTCAGGGTCTTGGACATTTGGGAGGTGTATTATCCTTTTTCTACTGAAATTCCCATCATGTCTCATGCAGAGTGGTGAACTACACCCTGTAAGATCTCACTCAATACATTCTAGAGGAGTGGTTATTAATGAAAGAAATCACTTCCCAGACATACATATTATGGGACAATCACAGAGAAATAAGGGGGGAATTTCCCTGTTTGCAATACATTTCACAGTGAATACCATCACTGTTAAACAGTCTTACCTTCTGACTTGATTGATTTTTTTTAGGTGATCATGGGATTTTCCCATTTCTATTACTGACCTATATTACCTGGTACATTATGAAAATAAAGTGTGACTTGACTAAAGTCTGTTAATAGAAGCCTAATATCCCAGATGAGCTTTTAGAGACTTGTACCTTAAGTTCACCTGAGGCATTTTTGCAGAATTATAACTTAATAGAGCTAGCAAAGACCTGGATTCCTAGGTAAGGATAGGAAAACTAGTTCTTTCCTAATACTAATGTTCCCACATCTCTCTATCTGCTATTATCCAAGTCTTGGCTCCATCCAAGGAAATGAAAGGAAATAAGAAGAGCTAAACGTGCCTAGGTGCCTAGAGAAAAGATTCACTTAAGTTCTCACAGTATCTTACAAAGAAATATTCTAAACTGAACACCCCCAGTGACTCACTTTCTTGAATAAAATACTATGTATGACTCCTGTAGTTAAACTCAGCCCACTTTCTAGTTACTCTCAGTTGCCTATTTTCTACTGTGGTTCTAATTCCCAATTATTCACATTTACATCTGTTAACAGAAAACTTCTAATTTCCTAAATTCTCAGTAATTTAACAATCATTAGAGACTACTCTGGGTTAAGGTAACGGGAAATTCCAAAGATTAGGTATAAATTATTACTGTCTAAAGACAAGCAAAAAATTATCCATTGTATAAATATATATCTTCCCTTAAGAAAATATATTTTACATAGTATTTATAATATTTAAGCATCACCTATATACAACTACTGAATTACATGCTTTGAATGCATTATTTCATTGAGTCTGATAAACCCAGTGAGTTAAGAATAACCATTTTCCAGGGCACCTGGGTGGCTCAGTCATTAAGCATCTGCCTTCAGCTCAGGTCACAATCCCAGAGTTCCGGGATTGAGCCCTGCATCAGGTTCCCCTGCTTGGCAGGAAGCTGCTTCTTCCTCTCCCACTCCCCCTGCTTCTGTTCCCTCTCTAGCTGTGTTTCTCTCTGTCAAATATATTTTTTAAAAATCTTAAAAAAAAGAATAACCATTTTTCCCATCTTGCAGGAGAGAAAACTGATACCCTAAATTCACCTGCAGATTAATCCCAGTAGAATCATCTGGAGGGCTTTGATGAAACTGGAATCTCTTAGATATAAGCTAGCTCCCCAGATGATTTTGATACATAGTGAGTTAAGAATCACCCATTTAATGGATTTTAAATTTAATTGCTCATTATATATCTATAAACATCTTCATACTAATTCAAATACATATTTATAGTAACCTGCATTATCACCATTGAAAGCTGAGTAAATAGTGCTCACTTGATGATCTTTTAAAGACAATGGATCATTGAAGATGATCTGATACCCTCTTTGAGAAAAGCAATGATACAAAGGCCCATATTTGGTTTATAAGGCATTCTGTGAAGCTAGGGAGGGCACAGATATCCCATGAATGATTCACACAAGTGAAATGCCTCTAATCAATGGCAAGAACAGAAATTTTTTAACTAAAAAAAAATAATAATAAACAAAAATATTTGTTTGATTTAATTTCCATGAAGTCTCTTATCCTTCAGGTACTGAAGGAGGAATAAATGTTAATAAGAACAAATCCTAAGGGAAGCAGGTTGAGCTCAGTGGATTCCTTGAGTTGAGGATGACAGCATGGGAAGAACAAGGAGGTGAAATTATGAAGAGCAGAATACCAGAGAGGACAAAGTTTCACAGAGAAATCATTCAAAAGATCTACAGAAACCCCCCTTGAGTATTAAGGACAGTAGTAATCCCACTTGGAGGTAAAGAAACTGCCCAAGGTTAAGGAAAGAGCTACCTGAAAGGATTAAAGGAATCAATATTCAACACTCACACAGGACCAAAAATACTGCCTGCCTGATCCTAGCAGTCAAACTAGAAAGCTTCAAGTCCTGTCTCAGTAGTAGGGAATAAAGAACACTAAGTTTTCTTTAATTATAAATCTTTTTTTTTTAAGACAGATAAAGGAGGGAGCATGAACAGGGGGAGAGGGGGAGGAGTAAGGGGAGAAGGGAATAAAAGGAGAGAGAGAATCATAAGCAAGCTCCATACCCAGTGCAGAGCCCAACTCAGGTCTCGATCTTATGACCCTTGAGATCATGACCTGAGCCAAAATTAAGAATTTGCACTCAACCAAGCCACACTGGCACCCCTTTAATTATAAGTCTTAAACAAGACCACAAAGGACCTAACTGGTCCCAAGTAACATAAGTACATGCAATATCAAAGCTCAAGAAAATTTGTAGGAATATGAAAACACTCAGCACTCAGCAAGGGCAAATTCACAATGTGTAGAGCTGATAAAAATTTCCAGGTATGAAAAGATACAAACATAGATTTGAAGGTGTACATGCACCCCAACACTTATATAGCAGCATTATCAACAATAAACCATGGAGAAAGCTCAAATGTCCATCAACTAATGAATGGATAAAGAAGATTGGTATATATATACAATGGAATATTACTCAGTCATCAAAAGGAGTGAAATGTTGCCATTTACAATGACATGGTTGGAGTTATAGTGTATTATGCTAAGTGATAAGTCAGAGAAAGACAAATATCATATGATCTCACTCATGTGGCAATTTAAGAAGGAAAAGAGATGAACATATAAGAAAGTGGGGGGAAAGGAGAGAGAGAAACAAACCATAAGAGACTCTTATTGATAGAGAACAAATGGATGGAGGTAGTGGGGCTAGGTGGATGATGGGTGCTAAAGAGGGCACTTGATATGATGAGCGTTGTATGTAAGTGATGGGTGTTGTATGTAAGTGATGAATCACTAAATTCTACTCCTGAAACCAATATTGCACTGTATGTAAACTAAGTGAAATTTAACAAAAAATTTAAATAGAGAAAAATTTAATTAAAAAACTTCCAGATATGCAAAGAAGTAAGCAAATATAATCCATAATAAGCAGAAAAATGGATCAATCAAAACTGAAAAAGAATTGACATAGATAATAGAATTACCAGATAAAGACATTGAACATTTACTATAACTGTATTACATGTGTTCAAAAGCTAGAAGAAAAATTGAACAAGTTAGTACAGACATGGAAGATACAAGAGAAAACTCAAATTGAACGAATAGAGATTAAAACTGCAATATGTTCAGTGAAAAACACACTAAATAGAATAATAGCAGATTACACACCATGAAATGAAACAACTATGTTTAAAGACACAGCAATAGAAACTGTCCAAACTGAAAAAGAGAGAAAAAAAGACCTAGAAAATTTAACAGACCATGGGTGGCCAATGGAAAAAAAATAGAGCACCTTAATAAACATCCAACCGGAATTCTCAACGGAGGGGAGGAAAATTATAAATAATATTAAAAGAAATGATAGCTGAAAATGTTCTGAATTTTATGAAAATTATAAATTAGCAGATTTAAGAAACTCAATGAACACCAAGCACAACATGAAGAAAATGACACAAAGACACATCATAATCTAACAGCTCAAGATCAGTGATCTTGAGAGAACTAGAAAGTAAAGGTATATTATATACAAAGGAACAAAGATAAAGATGACATATTTCTTGTCAGAAACAACACAAGCAGAAGAGAATGGAATAATATCTTTAAATCACTGAGAAAAAAAAACTTCTAATGTCAATAGAATTCTACATCCAATGAAACTATCTTTCAAAAAAGAGAGCAGAATGAAGATTGTTTTCAGACACATACAAGATAAAAACGTTTATTAGCAGCAGATATGCACTATAAGAAATGTTAAAGTCTTTCAAACAGAAAGAAGAGTTTTGAGATACAGGAAGCAGAAAACTAATAGAACTACAAGCAATAGACTAATCCATAGTTATAGTCATAAATTTAATTTGTGCATAATTGTAAAGTGAGTAGATAGGTAATCAATAAAGATTTAGAATACTAGAAAATACTATCAGTGAACTTGATTTTTGGATAGAGTGGATATTTATAAAACACTCCACTCAATAAAGGCCAAATTCATGTTATTTTCAAATGAATACAAAACATTTACCAAGACAGATCATTTTCTAGACCATAAAACAAGTCTCAATACATTTTAAAGAAATCTAATCAAAGTGTATCTCTGACCCCAATGAAATTAATTTAGATATCAACAGCTAAAAGATAGCTTTAAAATCTCCAAACATTTGAAAACTAAATAACATACTTTTAACAAAATTATGGATGGGCCAAAGAAAACATCAAAAGTAAAATTAGCATCTTTAACTACAAATAGAAACACACCACATCAAAATTTGTGGGATGCAACTAAAGCAGTTCGCAAATTATAGTCCTTGGGCCAAACCCTGCCCATCAGCTATTTTGGTGAATAAGGTTGTATTGGAACATAGCTACTATAACTTTTTACATATTGTCTAAAACCACATAAGCTAAAATGGCAGAGGTGAGTAATTGAGGTTGAGACCTAGGGCCTGCAATGGTTAAAATATTTATTATCTGTTTTTTTTGTTTTTTTTTTTTTTACCAAAAAAACCCACAAAACTGCTGAATCTTGCCTTAGAGGAATTTATAGCATTAAATGTATATATTGGGATAGTCTTGTAGTCCAGAAGTGACCTTTGTCAACATTTTCATATTGGCCATTGGTCATTTGGTTACAAATGCTATTTTTACAAAATTGGAATGATATAATATATGCATATGTATATACACATATATTTTTGAAATATACATTTTTGAGAGCTATATGAGAATTCTATTATAGATTATAATGGATTTGAACTAACATCGTCGTAAGTTGCCTAGAACTAAGAAATTTGTCACAAATCCTTTTGTATGTGCAACACTGTGGTGTGTCTGCAAGACCACTAGACTAAGAAAAGGAAAATGCAGATTTTATTTCTAACTCTGACAACATCTACCCGCATGAAGCGACTATCTACGAGTCTCTTTCCCTAACTGAAAAATAATCAGTTCAACTCACCACTTCCCAGGATGTCTCCTCATCATAATCCCTTTTGTCAGAGATATCTGAACCCCACCCTACAGATTCAAGTACTCTAACGTCAGTGAGTCTCGGGAGTTTCCATTTTAAATGTATTTTGTGTTTTTGATGTTTTGTGGCAATAAGTCTTTGAGTAGGCCCTGGGGACAAATGGAATAATCTTTAGAATATTTCTAATTCTAAAGTCCTCTGATTCTATAAGGTAATGAAGAAAAATGAAGATTCTACATCGCTTCTAATCAGTTTCCAATGATTACAGTTGCAGCTGATTAGACTAAAAGGATTCATTTCAATTTAAGAAATAATTGAAATAATGAAAATAAGAGTCCTTAATATCAAGTAGTTACTGCATATAGCAATAAATAAAAGAGCATTCCCTTGTCCCATGCTCTAAAATTCTTAATATTAATGATTTTCCATTCCTTCCTTTAGGAAAGAAGGAAAAAAAAAAAGATGAACTTACTCAGAATTCTGTATACTTTGCCCTTTAGAACTAGATGGTGTTACTGAAAGTAATAGGGCTCCCAGCACATTACAATATATAAATATCAGAACCTGAATATAAATGTGCAGTGCATCTTTGGCCTTTGGGATATTAAAATGCCTGATGAGCCATGGACACACATTAATTTTTAAAAAAAGGTGGTCTCTCTAAGTTATGTTATGAAACCACCAAGAAAGAACAATGTCTTATTTGATGTTCTCTATAGCACTTAGTGTATGTTGAAGTTCAATAGCCATCCAATAAAAAATGTTCATTTATGATCATGAATTAAATTATGCCGAAAGCTAGTACTTCAGTGGTAGGTAATAATAGAGAAATAGACAGACATAACTTTGATATCACACAATATTCTATATAGAAACATTCATAAATCTTTCTGTATCTCATTTTTATTTGTAGTTTATATTATATAATAAACTCGTTTAATCTGTAAAATGAGTTTTTATCTATATTTTTAACTTGTTAAACTGATAATATGCAGTTCATGCATAAACTCATTTGTTCATACATTTGACATGTATTTAGTACTCACCATGTCCAAAGAACTTCCTGACACATTAAAAAAAGAAACAACAACAACAAACAGGCTTACCCTTTTATTACAGATTGCTCTCACTTCTTTTCCCTCTTCACATCTCAAATGTTTTTACCAAATGTACTTCCCACTCCTTGTCCCACTGGTCATTGTTTTATATGTGGTGAGAAACCTCTTATGTTCCAGGTCACACTGCATCACTTTCAATATCTTGACGGTGACCATCACAGTTCCATCACCTTTCCCAAAATAATTTTATTATCTCCTGCTGCAGACCTGTCTGTTTTGATCTCCAAGCTAGTCCCCATGGACATTTACCCTTTTCCTGGTGTGGGGCTTCTCATAAACTAGCATTCTATTGTGGACAGCCTTATTTCCAGGCATCTTTATTCCTTTTTTTCAGGACTCACCTCCCTCAAGAAAATTTTCTCAAATTGGAGATGCAAACACAGTCACACCCACTTCACAGACTGGTGTGTCATACAGCCTTCAGTCAGTGCAATAATGACTGACATGATACAACCAGACTTAGAATTATATTGAGAGCCTACTTTATCTAGGACATCATCAAAATCTGAGGATATCAAGAGGTAGAACACAGGCATTGACAAAAAAGTTTAAAATCTATTTGGGGAGTAAGCCAAGGGACAGATAACAATACTACAGAGCATGAGCTAAGTTCACCTGAGCAGAATAGAAGAAATGAAGAGCAGAGTCAAAATTGACTGAGATACACTGCCCTGCACGTGCATGGGCACACACACCTGTTACGTAGCTGACTGTATCATGTTCTGGTACCTCTGTTTTCACTCAGCAGCAAAAATATTTTTTTTAAGATTTTATTTATTTTTTACTTTTATTTTATTTTTTCAGTGTTCCAAGATTCATTGTTTATACACATATGCATAAACGTGCCCTCCGTGCAATACGTGCCCTCCTTAGTACTCACCACCAGGCTTACCCATCCCCTGCCCCCTCCCCTCCAAAACCCTGAGTTTATCTCTCAGAGTCCACAGTCTTTCATGGTTCATCTCCCCCTCCAATTTACCCCAATTCACTTTTCCTTCCCTTCTCCTAATGTCCTCCATGTTACTCCTTATGCTTCACAAGTGAAACCATATAATTGACTTTCTGAAGCTTTTGACTACACACTAGCTAAATGCTGTTTGGGGAGAACTACCACTCAGATGCATCTGTGTTCTCTTCTTCTTTTCATGACTTCCCCAGTGATATGTGGTCATTGAAGGGTTTGCAATTTCACGGCAGCAGGAGAGGGGCTCGTGTTTCCACATTAATGTCACCGCTGGCTCTCTCTGACCTATTAACAGATCTCGCTTCCAGTTTAGAGATCTTGACCTCTCTCCTGCTGCAGTCATCAAGAACAACACTGCCCCGGAGTGGGCAATTCTAACAATTGGTTCTGCAGGACTGGATCATCTTCCTCACTGGCTGGACTCCCACCTTGACTCATGATGACACAGTTGACATGGAGACTCATCAAAGGCTTCCTTCTGTCCTTCCCTTTTATGCAGTTCCCTTAAGACTTCTTGAGGTCCTTTCACTCCAGATGATACCTTCGTAGGTACACTGAATCCATATCAGATTCCTTTTGCTCATCCTACGGTGTCACAAATGAACTCTTAGGAAGCAATTACATCTCATACAGGCCATGGACAGCCAAGAGAAGAATAAAGAGGGGATGGGAGGGGTAGAAAAGAGCAGGGGGCTAAATGGGAAGAACTGCAAGGAGTTAAGTTTGATTATTGTGGGCTTGGAAGAAGGAAACTAGGAAATTTAAGTTGGAGCCAATTCATAAATAGCCCTATATTCTTTGCTAAGGAATTTAGAATTTATCTTAAATACCATGATTTCCCACAAGAAAGCAAAATGGCCCACAAGTCAAAGGGGAAATTGAAGCTCGGGGTGGAAATTACAGATTGTTAGTAGTGAGATCAGATATCAGAGGCTGAAATGACAGAGATGGGGGATTCCTCACTCTGGGACAGGACTCAGGCTGCTTTGCTCAGCACTGCATCATTACTACTTGAAACACAGGAGATATTTTTTTTTAGATTTTCTTGAATTAGTGGAATAAATTATGGAAGTCACAGAATTCCATCAAAAGTCCTAAAGAGGGGCACCTGGGTGGCTCAGAGGATTAAGCCTCTGCCTTCCGCTAGGGTCATGATCTCAGGGTCCTGTTATCCAGCCCCACACTGGACTCTCTGCTCAGTAGGGAGCCTGCTTCCCCCTCTTTCTCTGCCTGCCTCTCTGCCTACTTGTGATCTCTCTCACTCTACAAATAAATAAATAAAATCTTAAAAAAAAAAAAAAAGTCCTAAAGAGATTGCTCTTTCAGGCTTTCCCTGGGAACTTGGGCTCTAGTTCAGTGAAACAGTGAACTTTCTGGAAATAGGAATAATTTCAGATTCATGTTAAAGAATTACATTATTTCTAGTGTAAAAAAGTCACATCCTGTAATATTTCAAGTTCCTTGATTAAGAACCTGAATGGTTGCAGCACTCAGGACAGAAGGCTTTATTCTGTTGGTAGCTTTAGTCTATTGGGAGACCCTTTGAATTGTTAGCACATGTGACCCACTAAAGCCACTTCAGAACACAGCTGCTTTGCTCAAGGATGGCAGCAACCCTCTCTCCTCCTAAAGTATGATTTTAATTGTGCAGCAACTGGAGCTTTCCAAAATGAGTGTGCAGACAAGTCCCTCTACTGCCCATTAAGTCATAATATTCTTGGTATCATCAGTTTTCATGTTGAAGGATTACAGGTTGATTACAGGTGAAACACTTTGGTTATTTTAGTAACCAATACAAGGGGTCGTCTAATTTCACTTGAATCTCTTTTGGGGCTTAATCATTAAATTTCAAATATAAAAGACATCTGGGGAAATATGTATGCTGAATCTCAGTGTCATCATTTAATCATTGAGGTATCTGATTCATGGTAGTGAAGTTTATGTCATAAACCCTCCCCCACAATATGCAGAACTCCCTTTCCTTCTGCAACCAAGTGCCTGATATGTGATATACATCATTTTGTTTCATTGTCGCAACAGCCTACATAGTAGCTATTGTTAATTCCATTTACCAGCCAAAGAAGATAGGAAACAGCCTCAGAAAACTTCCATAACCTATCCAAAGTTATTGTTTTAAAAAGTGGGGAAGGCCTGCCTCACTCTGGTCTTCTGCCCACCTGTAGCAGTCTCTAAGAAAACTCCCAGGGTCACTGTTTTGACAGGTCCATTATCTTGTAGAAGTATTCAATTGCCACTTTATTCTTACTTATTGTTATGAGCACTGCTGTTTTTCTGCTCTGAGCATCTACGCCCATTGTTCTATTCTGTTTTAGATGTAAATATGAAAATGCTTCAAGAATAAGAGGAGATGTGCAGAGGAACAGAAGTGGAATGTGCATTCTTTGTCTTGGGCAGGAGACTGAGAATTTTGGGGTGTAATATTACTTTGATTTTTCTCTCAGCAGACTTCTGGTATTTCACTCAGATGTGAAAGTCTTGGTCCAAGTGTCAAGTATGGAGATTTTTGTTGTCTCTGTCTTACTGGATCAAAGCAATTCACAAATACAGGTCAATCTTTTTTTCTAAGCCCTTTCAAGTTGTTGCTTTGTGGAAAAAAAATCCAGTAATTTTGCAGAGGATGGAAATAAATAAGCAAAATAGGATTGAAGAAAGGGAATCAGGTTAATAAAGCACATACACAAAAATCACTCTTTTCAGAGCTGATTATAAACTTCACTAAATGTTCTCTGCTGGGCTGAACTCCCTACAAAAGCTATTAGAAAAGTGGGAGCCAATGGCCCTCCAAATAATATTCACTGAGGATCCTTTAGTCTTACAAAGTCTTCTGAGTACAATTACTTTGGGACATTCTCTACCTTAGTTAGAGACCATATGTTTGTCCAGGAAGAAACAGAAAAAACTAAAGCTGAATGTATAATTTATTGGAGAGAATTGGTGTATGAGTGGTGGTGGTAGGAGTGGATTGAAGAGTTCTGTGAAGCATTTGAAGAACTAAGCCAAAATCAGCCCTTTGCGGTGTAGTGGTTGTAAGGGATTTGGATAAACATGATGGTAAAACTAGTTTCTCTGGGCACTGGAAATTAATTATAGTATATTGTAATCGGAATGCACTAACTAAGGAAATGTGCTTGATGTACTCAGACTGCTGGGAAGAGGAAGGGCCCCTTCCTTGCCCTTCCAGGTCTAGGGCAAGGACTCTGACACCCCAGCAGTATGGGAGAGTCATCCTCCTCAGAGCGGCTGCTTCTGGCCCTGCCCAGCGTCCCACTGATACACCATCTCTCCATCTTCCCTTCCCATCCGTCACCTCCCCTGAAGCACACATCAGAGCTAACTGTAAACACAAGGAACCTATTATTGGCCTGAGAGCAGAGGATAACACCTCCCTCTAGCTTTCTTCAAAAGGATGCTGTTGACAGTGAATATACTACTGTTTGAGTACTTTCAGTTTCTCAGAAGACAGTCATTGTACAAATACAAGGTATTATTACTATTATTACCACGTTTAACATTTGGTTAGTAGTAAGATCTTTTACAGTCCTCGTTGTAAACTATAGCTGTAAATTCTTTCCTTCTGCTTTGAAGCTCTTCCAGACGCTCTGAACAATGATACTAAAGTAACAATTCAAGTACATCACTGTGCCTAATGAATAAAAGCACTCTTGATTAATGGCACTTGTTCAACATCACACTGACAGAAGTATGAAGTGTTAAAAAAAATGGAGTTTCTGTCTACTGTGATTTTTTTTTTTTGCTATTAAAAAATAGCATCATCAGAGCTGCTTTTTTTTTT
The DNA here is from genome assembly GCA_004023965.1 of Spilogale gracilis. Taxonomy (NCBI): domain Eukaryota; kingdom Metazoa; phylum Chordata; class Mammalia; order Carnivora; family Mephitidae; genus Spilogale; species Spilogale gracilis. Next base: position 78,990 of record PITA01006955.1, on the reverse strand, counting down.
TTAGAGCTAGGTTTGTTGTTGTTTTTTTTTTTCCTATTACCTTTTCGTCTATTCAACTACTGTTGTATTTTTCATTCGGCAAGTCTGTGCTTTTGTCTCATTCTGGGGCTTGCTGTCAGAGTGTTATCACTCAAGAGCCTTGCTGCAGGATCTTCTGAGCATCTCTGCAATCAACAAGCCTACTGCTACCCTAGCACCAGACCTCTACCCAGGGCAGGCAACGAGGGTGGGGGAAGGGAGGAGGACGGGCACTGCTAAAAGGCACACACTGGTCACAGCTGACAAGAAACAGCCAGGTGCTGGGAATATCTATCATGAAGTCATTGGTGAATTGCAGGTGACTAGAGGCATTCTTCACACTGCTGTATCAGAGTTTATGTATTTTACTAACCTTATTTCATAGGGTTGAAGCTATATAGTTTTATGAGCCCCCCAATCCTCTACTAGTTGGAAATAAATTCCTCCTCAGTTATATATCAGACGATGACATTGGCTGTTGGCCCATCTCGCTGGGCAAATGCTCTGCCTGTATTTCTTCCTTTTCTTTCAGCCTGGGGATACGGTGGAGGGGTGCAGAGGTGGGAGTGTTTCTGCGTGATGTGCCAGGAAAGAAAAAGCTTGCAGCTCAAAGTGAAGGAGGTGATGCAACCTAAATGCCAGCTTTAGCCTCTTGTTACATCCCTCTTGTTACATTCTGGTCTTGCAAATTGTTCAGTCTGCTGGTGATTTGAATGGTTAGCACGATTGTAGCTATCTCTGCACTCCAGCTTTTCTCTCTCCTGGCAGGAACATCTGGGACACAGACTTTACAAACAGTAATAATAATCCTACTTTAGCTTTCACATTTTTGCAGTTGTTATTATGTCATCATGGTAAATGACCATAATTGACCCCACAATGCAATGTTGCCAACATTCATATGAATAGCGACTGCAATCGCATAGGCTAGCAGGCATGTGCTTTGCAAATAAAAATTTTGCTGAATAGCCCAAATCTCAGGTTCATTTAGGGACCTGGGTATTTCTAGATTACAACAGAAAATGATTTGTTTCCGAAACAGAAGGCTGCTGCATACAGTAACCTAAATAGGAAGTGAGGGGTAAGTAGTAAAGAAGGATTTCTAAGATTTGCAGGAAACCTCCTGTCTTTGGGGGCTGATTTTGATACAGAGTGATGACTCATGAGACTCCTAAGCACAGAGATCATGTGATTCTATTTCTCAACTACGGGGTGCACACATGTGCACACGTGCACATGCAAAATTCCATCATCTATGCCATTGCAAAATTCATGTTGACCTTTCCTGACTTTCTCCAGAACTAGAATGCAGTAGGATATAACCAAATAGTGAAGAAAGAAATGACAGTACAAAACACGTGTCAATTCCCTGACTATAATTGTGTGTGTGTGTGTTTAAAGATTTTATTTAGTTATTTATTTGTCAGAGACAGAGAGAGAGTTGGTGATTACAAGGAGGGGGAGTGGCAGGCAGAGGCTCCTCACTGAGCAGGGAGCCCAATGCAGGACTCCATCCCAGGAACCTGGGAACCCAACCTGAACTGACAGCAGACGTTGAACCAACTGAGTCACTCGGGCATCCCTGTGTTTTTTACTATTGTGCTCAAAAGGCAATTTTAGCTAAATTAGCCTTGACAATTTTCAACTGATTTGGCTTAGAAATTAAGATCACTTCAAGGTGGCTGTTTCAATAAATAAAAAAATCTATATGCTCCTATTTCCTAAGGAAACTTTTTTTTCCCTCAGAGTGCTGTTCTGAATTTTTTTCTCAAACTGGGCATGCTGCCCTAAAATAAAACACAGCCCAAGACAAGAAGTAAGGACTTTGAAATTTAACTGAGTCCAGTTAAAGTGACTCACACAAGATTTTGAAACCTGCCCCATATTCTTCTCTTAATCCGTACTCATGTCCAGAAACAAGTCTCTTTCTAGTTCTGCTCCTTTGCTTAATAAGAACACCTCTGGGGGTGCCTGGGTGGCTCAGCCATTAAGTGTCTACCTTCAGCTCAGGTCATGGTCCCAGGGTCCTGGGATTGAGCCCCACAATAGGCTCCTTGCTTGGCAGGAAGCCTGCTTCTCCTTCTCTCACTCCCCCTGCATGTGTTCTCTCTCTCACCGTGTCTCTCTCTGTCAAAAACATAAATAAAATATTTAAAAATAATAATAGAACACCTCTGGGAAGAGTAAGTGGCACTCTCACATCAATGTCAGATGGAAATTAAGGAAGACCATGAACTTCAATAATTATAAACAGAATATCATGGAAATTAGTCAATATTCCTATGATTTCTATATTATAGGGAAATTGAGAAAGAATTTTGCCTGGGCAGTTTCTAGCATTTTAGATAAACGAGTCACCAGAGCATGTTTCCTGTGGCTTCCTGTGACATGAAGAGTTATCTTCCTGAGATAACTAGGCCAACCCCAGAACAGAGCACAATTATCTTTGGACCACTTCAATCTCCCTAAAAATTCTCCTGTCTTCTAGTTCCCCTACTGACCAATGGCTCCATTTAGTCAGTGGACACTCAGAGCAGGTAAAAGAGCCCCATATTTTCCACCAGTCCTCCCTACTCCCCACCACGAACAGATTAGTTCCTTTATTCCCATCTATTACCACAGCCAAAATTTCTCCATTATACTAGTGTGGCAATGCTAGATATTACCAGAAAATGTATTAGTCTCATGCTTATTTTTCACTGGCCAGTGAAAATGTATACTTCTCCTAATAAATATTTTTTATTTTTAAAAGGAGTGACACAAATGAATCTCTTATTTGTTAAATGGGCAGACGAATTTTGTTCAGGGAGAATTTCTCTACAGTACTCCCCTGACTCTGCTTTAGCCTGATAAAAGTCAGCAACTTGATACCCTATTTCTGAAAAGTTCCCTGATTAGAATTGGAATTTGAAAGCTTGAATTAAAGTACCTTAACTTTCTTAGTTTTACTCTAAGGCAAGTTAAAAATGAACTGAATAAAGGCAGAGGCATGTAATTTTTTCTAAACTGTTCATTGTTTCTTTCTTTCCCTTCTTATTTTTACCAGAACAGAAGAGAGCTAGGAGAAAACTATAAGACATTAAGACATAATAGTATAAGATGAAAGAAATGGAAGAAGATACAAATAACTGAAAAGATATGCCAATATTCATGGGTTGAGAGAATTAATATTGCTAAGTACCCCCAAGTGATCTGTAAATTCAATACAATTCCTATCAAACTACCAATAGCATTTTTCACAAAACTTGAATAAATAATCCTAAACTTTGTATGGAACCCCAAAAGACTTCAAATAGTCAAAGCAATCTTGACAAAGAACAAAGCTGGAGGTATCACAGTCCCAGACTTCAAGATACACTATAAAGCTATACTAATCAAAACACTATGGCAGTAGCACAAAAATAGACACAAAGATCAATAGAATCGGGTAAAGAGTCCAGAAATAAACCCACGCTTATATGGCAAATTAATCTACAACAAAGGAAGCAAGAATATACAATGGGGAAAAGACAGTCTCTTCAATAAATAGCTAGGGAAACTACATACCTACATGCAAAAGAATGAAGTTGGACCATTTTCTTACACCATACAGAAAAATAAACTCAAAATAGATTAAAGACCTAAATGCAAGACCTGAAACTATGAAGCTCCTAAAGGAAAGCACAGACAGTAACCTTTTGGACATTGGCCTCAGCAACATATTTATGGACATGTTTACTCAGGCAAGGGAAATAAAAGCAAAAATAAACCACCAGCACTACACCAAAATAAAAAGCTTTTGCAAAGCAAAATAAACCATCAACAAAATTAAAAGGCAACACAGTGACTGGGAGAACATATTGCAAATGATATATCTGATAAGGAATTAATATCCAAAATGCATAAGGAACTAACAACTCAACATCAAAACAAAGCAATCTGATTTAAAAAAAAAATGGACAGAGGAGCTGCATAGACATGTTCCCAAAGAAGACCACAGATGATCAACAGTCACATGAAAACATGCTCATCATCACTAATCATCAAAGAAATACAAATTAAAACCACAATGAGATATCACCTCATATCAGCTGGAATCACCAGTATTGAAACAACCAGAAGTAATAAATGTTGGCAAGTATGTGGAGCAAAAGGAATAAGCACTGTTGGTAGGAATGTAAGTTAGTGCAACCATTGTGGAAAACACTATGGAGTTGTCCCAAAAATTTAAATATACAAATGCCATACAATCCAGTAATTCCACTATGAGGTATTAACCCAAAGAAAACAAAAACACTAATTCAAAATGATATATGCACTTTTGTATTTATTGCAGCATTGGGTACAATGGCCAAGATACAGAAGCAACCTAAGTGTCCACGGATGGATAATGAATGGATAAAGAAGATATGGATTTATATATATATATACATATATGCACATATATATTTATACATACATAATATATTTATATATTTTATTTTATTTATATAAAATTTATATATAAATATAAAATATAATAAATATAAACAATATATTATATATTATATAAAATTATATATAATACACATCATTTATTTGTATATTTTTATTTTATTTATATAAAATGAATAATATTTGTATACTATATATGAATATATATATATATATAGTCATTGTATATATGACATTATTCAGCCAACAAAAATGAAATCTTGGCATTTGTGATAACATAGATGGACCTTGAGGGCAAAATGCTAAGCAAAGCCAGTCAGGCAGAGAAAGGCAAATACCATATGATTTCACTTACATGTGGAATCTAAAAAAATAAAACAAATGAACAGACAAACACCCAAGCAAGCCGAATCAAAAATATAGAGAACAAACTGGTGGCTGTCAGAGGGGAGGTAAGTTGGGGGATGAACAAAATAGGTGAAGGAGATTAAGAGGTAGAACTTCTAGTTATAAAATAAGCCACAGAGATGAAAAGTACAACATGAGGAATAGAATCATTAATATTGTAAAAATGTATGTAATAATGTTTGGTGACTACGCTTATCATAGTGAGTAGTGGGTGATATATAGCATTATCAAATCAATGTATACAAATGTAACACTATGACAATTACATCTCATAATAAATAAAAAAATCAATAAATAATTTTTAAAAATAAATAAATAAGAAGGGAGCTAGGAAAAGAGGCAGAAGGGCAGACAACCACTTGCTGGTTTGGGGCTGACTTACTGTTGACTGTGCAAAGCCTGAATCATCTCCAACTGGATTAGTTGGCCACTGTGAGTAACAGAGGTGCTCCTCATGCATGGAATCTGCAAGTGGTAAGAAGTATGTGACTCTATTGCTTATATTGAAAATTTGAAGTTTGTGGGTTCCTTTATTAACTCAATTGGGTGTGGGTTTTTTTAAAACTTATTAAAAACATATAAGTACGTATTTGGTTTCAATACTTCCTTTCACATAAATGAAGTCACACCACATATCTTTTCTTTGAGCTTACTTTTTCCACTTAATATATTGTACATATTTTTGCATACCGATATATACAATTGGGTGTCGTTTTGACCAGGAACGTATTAGTCATAGCATGGACCATCAGTCTCTGTGGTCATTCCAAGTGGGAAGGAGCCTTCCCTTTCTTCCAATTTGGCTTGGGCTGTCCTGTCCTCCTCCTCTGTATTCTGAGTCTCCTTCTTTGACTAGTGGTTCTTACTTAATACATAGGTCACTACATTATTCAAATGTGCAAAGAAAATTAAGCTTTTCATTTTATATGTTTAAGAGATGCTCATTAACCCAAATAACTAATGTATTTTTGAAATGTGTAGTCATTTCCCAGAATTGAGTTAATCTTACTTTTGAACACCCACCCTATAAGTTACATATGTGAGAAACAGTATCTCTTACTGTCTTCCTGTTTAACATTGTTTTCATTTCAAAGTGCTCTGTCTGGGGAAACATGGTCAGTCTTTCAGCAGTCTTCTTTTAGGCTTGAATTAGCCCAGGGTAGCACTAGGGCATACAGAAGGTAAATTATGTTTCTTTGTGGGGATTGGGAAAAAGTAATGGATTTACAGCTATGGTCCCTTGCACTGTAGCCTGGATTTTGAAGGGATTCAATTAAGGGCTGACTTATCCAAGGTAATCTGGTTGAGTCTACAGGGCCCTTTGCCCGTATGTCCTGAGACACGTGAAACATGTTCCCATGGATGGTATTCATGGTCTGATCCATCTGCTTCCGGTCGCCAGGACTCTTACTTTGTTCCCTTTTCTTTCAAGCCCCACACTCTGCTCAGGAAGGCCAATGGACACTTCTGAATAATCTGCACACTATGTGCAGCTGTGAGAAACCTGGATTGTATCCAATGTCCATTTAAATAGACCTGCCTTCCACCATGCCAGTAGTTGAAAATGGTTCTGAATAAATGTCTGGCTTCTCCCAGAACTTTGCACCCTCCCCTCAGCCAGTTCTAAGGAAATCTCTACTAGCACAGATATATTAAGATTTCTTCATTTCTCTCTCAATGTTCCTACCTCCCCATCTTCACTCAACCGTCCACCCTCTTCCCCAGGTCTGGCCTGCAGTGGGAAGCCTGGGTGCATGTGTCCCACTGCAGGCTTTAATTCCTCTCTTATAGTCTCTCCAATTCTCTGTGAGTTGGATTTTCACCATGTAGCAGTATCTTCCCTTACATCATATTCATGGCACATGAATACACGTACACATGGCACATAAGCTGAGAATTCAGCAAATTAGAAAATCCCCACCTCCACCCCCCAGCGCCCTCCAAGGCTTTTCTGGCCTTTAAAATAGTTTACTAACCAGGCACTCAAAAGTTCTACTCTAGTAGAGAAAAAGCTGAACGTTGGCTCTTTATTTCTCTTCACATTCAGCCTATTTCATGCCTAGTATTTCCAGATAAAAATTAATGTTTCTGGATGAATAGAAGGAAAGTCTTGTATATGAAAATGCAAAAGAGAAAAGGTACACTGATATTTTGAAACAATACTACCTCTGTTTCATAGGCTTAACATTTGTAGCTAGTGCCTTTTCTGCCATAATTTTAGGTTGCTTTTAGTGATGACATCCTTACAAAATATGATAAGTGAGAATTCCCCCCAAACCTCTCTCAGCCGTAGTTCCTAACCTAAGCTTTAGAATACACTTAATGAATTAGAGAAAAACTTAATACCTTTGCCTTGTCATTAGACTGCAAGTTCCCAAAATAGTGAGCTATATCTTGACCATATTGAACAATCAGGGTCTACCATAAACATTAGTCATTTGTTGAAATTAATCCAAATTGTATTAAGCACTTCTGAAAATTGAAATGAATGTTCTCTCTAGCCTGATAATTTTCGATAGTTACTGTTTCTGTATTATTCAAAAAGATACATTTCTCTGTGCGTACTGGGCCATCTTATTTAGACTCAGTGGATTTACTACATTTGATATCAATGATGTATAAATTGTATCTGCAGCCCAGATACCTTCCTTGAACTTAGATTGTATATTCAACTGGCTAACTTACCTCCCCACATGATTGTCTAAGATTGGACAACTGAACCTCCCCTTTCACTCCTGCTCTTCCCACAGTCTTCCCCATCTGTCCTCTCTTTTTAGCTTAGAAACCATGTAGTCATCCTTGATTCCTCTTTCTTATACCCCAAATCCAATCCATCAGAAAATTCTGTCTCTTTATCTTCAAATGACATTCAAAAACCACTCATCAGAATCCAACTGCATCACCACCCAACTGTCATCTTGGTCCAAGGCACCATCATCTCTCACCTGGATCACTGCCATTGCCTCCTAACCAGTCTTCCTGCTCTCAGTCATGTAGTCTACTCTCAACAGGGCAATTAGACCATGTCCCCTACTCTATCAAGGTACGTATAAGATTCTAAATGAGCTGGCCTTCTGTTACTTCTCTGAATTTATCTCTTATTGTTCTGCCCCCTGCTTCTTGTTCTCCAGTCTCACTGGCCTCTTGATACATAACCAGAAAGTGTGGTGTCACCTCAGGAACTTTGTACTGACTGTTCCCTTTGCCTGGGATGGCCTTGCACCAGACATCTGAATGGTAGCTCCATTTCCTCCCTCAGATCTCTGCTTCAGTATCTATCAGTGAGGCCTTACCTGACAACTCTAAAATACCACACTGTCCCTAGCATTCCCCATTTCCCCCTTCTGATTTCTCTCTCTCTCTCTCTCTCTCTCTCTCTCTCTCTCTCTCTCTCTCTCTCCCTCTCTCTTTCTTTCTTTTTTTAAGATTTTATTTATTTATTTGACAGAGAGAAACACAGCGAGAGAGGGAACACAAGCAGGGATAGTGAGAGCGCGAGAAGCAGGCTTCCTGCCAAGCAGGGAGCCTGATTTGGGAATCAATCCCAGGACTCTGGGATCATGACCTGAGCAGAAGTCAGATGCTTAATGACTGAGCCACCCAGGCACCCCCTGCTTTTTTTCCATAGCACTTACAATCACCAAAATATTTTACTTCTCCATAGTTGCTTACTAGGAGTTTCCCCTCCCTAGAGAAGAATCCACACTAGGGCAAAAATATTTTCACCTTTTTTCCCCTAGCTATTTCTCTCACAGCTAGAAGAGACTTGGCCTATAATCAGTGCTCAATGAGGATCTGTTGCGTCGATGGGAGTATGGAAGAATGGATGGATAGAGAAAGCGAGACACTATCTAAATCTAAATTGTTTCTGACTTGAAGACAAGCTGCTTCTCCTGGACATTGGTTCTTATTTCCACAAACAGGACTGTTTATGAGCCAGCAACCCAAACTTCAACTCTGTAAATGATGGTGGAGACCAAGAGGAAAGGACTCTGAGTCCCTAAAAGTTTGTGGAGCTCAGCTACCCCATTGTTCTAAATCGGCCTGTTACATTAGAGATAAAGATTGTTGGGTAGGAATATAACATTTACTCTAATTAATATGTGTAGTTTTCTGAAGTAAAATGACAGCAGCATTAACCAGACACATATAGAATTTTATTTTTAGATTTATTTTTTATTTTCACAAAAGAGCAAATTCCCTTATTGCATCTGGACAGCTCTTTGCCAATCAGATCCTTGCTCTAACGTCCTTCCTCAACTTCCACCCAAGATAGAAGAAAAGTGACAGTCAAGGCAATATGATCAGTTGTAGGTACAGCAGATGACATTTAACACATCTACTACATTCCTATAATTTCTCTTATCACTGTTTCACCACTCGCTTTCTAGAACAAAGCTACATATTCCAATTTTCCCATTAATTTTCATTGTAACAACAAAAAGTGGACTATAGTTTGCCACTCAGCTCTTACAGCACTCACTAAAACGGGATATTTTTGCTTCATTAGCTTTCTGTCTTTGTTCCTCTTGTGCTATGTTGCAAAGAACAACCTGTAATAAGTTGTTCCCACTTCACTACCAAAAATAAAATCTCCTTTTAAAATTAAATACTTTCATTTCAACTCTGATAATGACAAATTTGGCACAAAACTATGATAATGTTAACAATTTCAACCTCAAAATCCCCCTAAAACATTGGATTTCAAAGAACGTTTAAAATTCAGGCAACATTCTCCTAGGGAAAACACTCACAAAGTTAGGAAGACCCTAACAATTAGGGATTTAGAGCCCACCTTTCCCATCTCTACTGCTAACACCCCACCCCCAATACTTAATCACTCCAGTCCTCAACAATCCACCCTCCCATGACTTTTCATAGCTTGTCTTATGAGCATCCTTCTTTTGGAACTCAGCATGCAATTATCATTATAGTTATTTATCTTTCTTTTTTTTGTTTTTGTTACATTATTTTATTTTTTCAGTGTTCCAAGATTCATTGCTTATGCCCCACACCCAGTGCCCCATGCAATACGTGTCCTCGATAGGTTGTCTTCACATTTAGCTTGTAAGACAGGCACTATGGCATATAATCTGATGTACCTCCAGCTTCTAGCACTTGCCACTGCTAGAACTGTGCTCAGTAAATATGGGCTGGTGATGAGGCATGGAAATACTGGTCTCCAGGAGACCAGTGTTTCCCGGAGGCAAGGGGGGTGGGAAGGGAAGCTTGAAAGAAAAGGGGAAACCTTTTTCCACTAAACATACATCCACAGCACATACATATATACATAAGTACATTATTTAGTGATTAATAAAGTTAAGAAGGCCCAGATCCGTTTGTTTTTCCTGATGAACCAGGGTTAAATTTATGCTGCTCCCCTTGGGATATCTCTTATTGTAGTTCTCAATTTAACAGGCAGTACTTGAATATAATGATCTCAAGAAGATCAATATCTAATGTCTAACAAGGTATGAGGAGTATTTTATGAGTATAAGTATAATTAAGGTTCTCATATCTACCTTGTTCAGGCAGGAAATATTTTAATATTTTCCCATGTTCTTTGCTGGTAATTAATTGTCAGGTGTACTGTTGTTAATTAATTTTTTTTTGGTTTACTTTGTCAAAAGTTTATTTTATGATATTCATCTCTGTGAAAAATATGGCAAAGGATAATAACACAATGTATCTCAAAGAATTCGGAAAGGGTATCTATCATCATGACATTCCTAACAGATGTCAATTTTACATAAATATCATTTTAGAGGCAGAAGTCTAGATAATTCAAAAGAACAAGCATAAAGACGTCTACAATTAAAAACTCAGCTGAGGGGCTTCTTTTCCACTTTAGTGCAGTGGTTCAGTGCAGTCTCTTTACAGTTCTCAGAAAGGCAACAGAGCAAGTGAGTTAAAGAAATAAACTAGGGGACCAGACTGTCTGGGTTTGAATCCCAGGTCCACCACTTATTAGCTATTCGAACTAGAGCATATCATTTCTCTGTGTTTCTATTCTTCCAAGAGGAAAAAAGTAGAGGGGAATAGCATCTCTCTCACAGGCAAGTTCTGACGATTGAGTAAATAAACACATGTAAAAACAGGGAGCACATGGCCTGATGCATGGTAAATATTCAAAGGATATTAGCTATTATTTGGGGATAGCAAGTATTCTAAATACATCAAGTGCTGAAAGTCTCCACTTGACTTTTCATTTTCTTTTTTTTTTAAGATTTTAAAAAATGTATTCTTTTGAGAGATAGAGAGAGAAGGAGAAAGAGAGAGAGAGCATACAAGCAGGGGGGAGAAGCAGACTTCCTTCTGAGCAAGGAGCTTGATGCAGGGCTCAATCCCAGGACCCTGGGATCATGACCTGAGCTGAAGGCAGATGCTTAACCAAATGAGCCACCCAGGTGCCCCTTGACTTTTAATTTTCTGATGAGAGGATGTAAACCAACATTTTTGTCATATTTAATTCCTCTTGTCATCTCCAGGTGAGTTCCACTTTAAGAGGAAAATAATCTCAATAAGTAAAAATGCACTGAAAGAAAAAAAAAACTTCAGTAATTCTTATTTTTATAAAAGTATTAACCAATGGTTTAAAATCTATATCTATACATAACATTGCATTGAATGCCTACACCTTCATAGCTTTTAAGGAGACTAAATCCAGGAATAATCCTAGGGTTAACAGTAAACAGGAAAAATGGTCCTATCTCCTATTGTAACATCATTTCCCCTTTCTAGGTGTCTATCCTGGGCCCCATTTCCACTGTCTCAGAGTGGAAGATGTGCACTAAAGCTTGAAGAATGTGCCCTAAAATGTTATTTCAGTATTTCTCCTTTAAGTATGGTCTCATTTAATAGAAAACCCATAAAAGGAAAAATGCTGGACTGATTTAGTGGGAGCATACTGCTTCATCCACCTATCACAGACTGCATCTCTTTCGTTCGGCAAGTGCCTTCCCTGCTCCACCACTCACGTTTCCCGTGTCCCCTGTGATCCTGCCTTCCAATCCAGGAATTGGCATTTGTCCTTAGTTAGGCCAATATCCCAGCCTTGAGATGTTTAAACTTGGGACACAAAGACACAGAACAGTTTCTCCTGGATTAAAGATGTAAGATATTAAACTTGGGAAGTGTTGGTGGTCACATTTACATTATAGGGAGAAAGCTAGACTACCAAGAGAAAGAAAAAAGACACTGATGCACAGAGACTAGAGACATAAAGAGTTTGGGAAACATTAGAGATGCCGATTCTACAATTGGAAGGGGTGGCGAAGAAAGGTGGCCAAGCAGTTTTCCTGCCCTTCCCACAATTTTTTAGTTCATTTTGAAAATTCAGAAGACACCTCTTATGTCGTCCTTCAGAATTCTTCTGACCTAACCTCTGCGGCCACTGGTTCACTGCATGCTTCCATCACCTCTCTGATGGTACATTGAGACAGCATCTCACAGATGGCCCAAACTCTGTCTTTACCACTTCCTACCTAGGGATTTCTGTGGCGCCACAGTGTGGGAAGCAGTTCCATAATTCTGTATGCACAGTATGGAACTCCAAGAGATTTTGTGCTCATGGATCCACTATTGACCAGTAGAAGTCAATGGATAAAGGCTTTTCTTCTTTTGTCCCTACCTGTATTTCATAAGGGTTTCAGAGAGGTTGAGCACCAGGCACCTGATCCCCTGGTGCAAATTAGGGTGGTCAAGCTCTTCCTCAAATTGGCTTTTCCTCCTTCTTTGTTCCTCTCCCTCTACTCCATACCCTAGTTCCATGGCATCATATTCCAAGATAAATGTAAGGAATCCTTTGTTCAGGCTCTGCTTTTGAGGGAACCCAGGCTAAGATATTCAGGATTCCTTTGGCAAATTTCTTTTGGATTAGATTTCAGTTGTAACTAATTGTAATGGCTTAAAAAAAGAATTCATTTCTAGTCCCAGACAATAACACACTAATTGTAACTTTGAACAAATTGGTCATTCTATACCTCAGTTTATTCAGCTATAAGACAGTGGCACTGATCTTTTTTCTAGGATTCCTTTCATCTCTAATATTTCAGGATTTGAAAAAAAAAGGTCTCATATTCTCAGAGAAATAAATCTCTAGTGATGGCAGTACAGACACTGGGGTAGTCATTTCCTCGTGTATTTCTGGTCCCTCAGGGCTCATGTCCCTGGCAACACCATGAAAGAATTAGCCCTTGATTCTCATTAGGGAGAACTAGACAGGAATTGGTGATATGGAAACTCTATATGTGGAAATAGAGTTTATAAATTATTTCCTGAGCATATTTGAATCTAGCAAGCTGCTCCAAAAGCATCTTGGATTACTCTTGGCCTAAAATTAATTATATTTTCATGCATAAAAGGTCAGTTCATGAAAAAGAAATTCTGTGAGTAGTTCTTAGAAATCTTTTTCATCTTTGAAAATTTGAGTTTCATAGGATTCTGGAAGGTTCCTGCAACTTCTCTTGGTTCCAAGATTATCAAATTTGGGCTTTTGACTTCAGTGTATTTCCCTGTTTTTTACATCACACATCAGATTCCTTCCTCGGGGCCTTCAAGCTGTTAAAGTGTGCCTAGCTGTTAAAGTGACTCTTACCTAAGTACTCAAGGCACTTCTGACATCATTAAACCTCTGTACTATGAATTAATATCTGACTTTCTTGTCTTTGGTGAGGACTGATTGCTCGTCCAATTCTTCTTTCCACTTTGATCTCTCTCCAGAGATATGACCAGGAAAAGTAGAGAACACAAAAAATTATACAGTTAAAACAGGGCTATCCTTAAAATTTTTATATATTTGGTATCGAAGAAAAAATATGAATGAATGGCCTTTAAAAATCAGAATCACTAAAAATGTCACTAAGTACAAATTGCTAATATCCCAAGCAATTTTGAAGAGTGAAAGTATTTGGCACGCAGTAAGAACTGACATGGCAAAATCATACCAAAGGACTGAGGTCAAGCAGTAAAGAACATGTTTAGCTTCCCCTAGTGCATCTGGGCAAAGGATAGGGGAGATGATGGAATATTTAATAGTAGGACAGAGAAAAATGACTTTAAACTAAAGGATATAGATGATCAAGGTTTTAGACAGCAATAAATCCCAAAATTTTTGTTTGATTCACCTAAAACCAGAGAGGCTTATAAAATCTTTTCCACTTAGTGGCATTGAAAAGGCAGTGATTTATGGCAAACATTCTTATGGAGCCCATTTTATTAAAGGAATATTGCATTGCCAAATCTTGTATGAATCTGTATCGTAAAAAATAAAAACAGAAATGACCAGAAAAATTAAAACGCAGTTGAGAAATGTGTTTCCTTCAGAAACTAAATGAATAACCATAAAGAAAGACAAAGAAATTTTTGCAAAGCATATGTCAGCTCCGATCTTTTTAAAAATGGCTTTGGAATCTAGAAGAAGATCAAAGGAAAATGCAATAGAAGCTGCTGTGCATAAGGTCCATGCTGGCTTTCCCAATGGGCACACTAGTCACAAGGCTCAACAAAGCAAGGAGGTATGCAATGAAATCAAAAGGAGGCCAGTTCCTCTTTGATGAATGTATCCAGAATTTTGTAGACTGAAAAACATCTAGAAGGAAACGATTTTCATTTCCACATCACTTTAAGTAATGTCCTTATGAGAACAAAACTTTTCTTTTGAATTATATATAAGGGTGGGGGTAGGAGCCAATCTATCCACTGATAGCTTTTGTGAAGTCCTTCCCAGGGCCAGCATGGATTACTAAAGAACATAGTGAAACCTCTGAACTAGAAAGAAGATGGAATCAAAGTGACTTTAACACAACTCTATACTCAATTCTGCCAATCTAGCATTGCCTCTAAAAGTAAGTGAGGGCTTCATTTTCTATAACATTGTTTTTGTTGTTGTTGTTGCTATTGATTTCCCTCCCTCTGTCCCTGCCTTCCTTCCTTCCTTCTTCCCTCCCTCTCTCTTTCCCTTCCTCCCTCCTTCCCTTCCTTCCTCCCCCCTTTTCTTCCTTCCTTCCTTCCTCTCTTCCTCCTTCCCTCCCTCCCTTCCTCCCTTCCATTCATCTTTCTTTCCTAGGTGTGGTAAGAACATTTACATGATATCCACCCTCTGAAATTTTAAGTGTACAATATAGCATTGTTAACTATAGGAGCACTGTTGTACAGAAGATATCTCTAGAACTTATTTATCTTGTATAACAAACTTTGGACCCACTGAATAGCAACTCTCCATTACATTTTAATAGCTGATGAAAGTGGAGAGGCATTTCCCATTGAAATATTTCCTGAAATTATGGGGAGAAAAAGAGTGAAAATTTCTATAAGAACAAGTGAGGATTTGATCATTCCTTGCCCTAATATGCATAGCCATAAAAACCGAAGATTAACCAATTATGGGGACTTGATGACTCAGTATGTTTTTTTTGTTTTCTTCCATTTGCTTCTCCATGTTCCCACCCAAAACTTTTTTAAATAATCTTTTCCCTTTAAGGAAACAACTGGTGGAATATATCCTGATATATATCCTGAGGCCTTCCTATTTTCTTACAAAACACTAGGCATTTCCCCTCAGGAGAAAGAATGGTGGGACTTGTGCATCCAATTTAGTGTGACTAATCCTGTATTCTTTTACTGCTGAGTTTAGTTCCCAAGAAATCCTTTTATGTGGTAGTCTGGAGAAACTGACTATCTCATTCCTCTTGGGGATTGCTTCCTTATTTCTTGTTCAGCGACACATCAGCTATAAATTGTCCCTCAATAGAAAGGTGATCTTTTAAAACAGGAATTTTCCTTAGAGTTATTGAAATAATTATAGGAAATGTTTAAAAGGTATTAGTAACATTTCAGGGGAGTTTCCATCACGTACTCTACAAAACAAATGGTCATTCCAGAGGCCAAAATATAGAGCACTAAAATCACAATGACATTCTGGTACTGAACTAAATCCTCTGAGAAACAAAGGAACTGGCTTAGTCTATAGCCCACAAAATTTATCACACTCCAGGGTGTAAAGCAAGGCAAAGAACTTTATTTTCTGTGTTACGTACTTTAGTAAATATGTCTATGTCCCTAAAAGGATATTCCTTTTAAAGGCCCCAAAGACTTTTGAGTTCCGTAAGACTTCGACATTTTGGGATGACTGCAAGTTGCCTGCACAAGCAGAAAAAAACCTACATTTTCCACAGAATTTAAAATCTATTACTTCATCAGTTTCCCAAATTCACATTCACAGGATTTGTAATAACATGAATAAAGTGAAAATATAGGTGGGAAAAGAAGGGGATTTAATTAATTAATTAATTAATTTATTTATTTATTTATTTATTTATTTATTTAAAGATTTTATTTATTTGACAGAGAGAAACACAGGAAGAGAGGGAACACAAGCAGGGGGAGTGAAAGAGGGAGAAGCAGGCTTCCCGCCGAGCAGGGAGCCCAATGTGGGACTCGATCCCGGGTCTCCGGGACCATGACCTGAGCCAAAGGCAGTCGCTTAACCAACTGAGCCACCCAGGCATCCCTATTTATTTTTTTTAAGATTTTATTTATATATTTGACAGAGAGAGAGAGAGATCACAAATAGGCAGAGAGGCAGGGAGTTAGAGAGGAGGAAGCAGACTCCCTGCTGAGCAGAGTCTGATGTGGGCCTCCATCCCAGGACCCTGAGATCATGACCTGAGCCAAAGGCAGAGGCTTTAACCCACTGAGCCACCCAGGTGGCTGGTCCCCAAAAAGGGGATTTTTTAAAAAAAAATAAGAAATGACATTCCTCTTGAACAAAATTTGATTAAAATAAGCTTTGGGGTTCTATTTATCTTAGAGACTCTCCCACCCTGCTTCAGTGTCAATTCAGAAACCTAACTGTGAGAAGGAGATTGTTATATATAAAAGAATCCATCCTAATATTTCTGAAGCCCCTGCTGTCATTGTTCAGCCACTTGATTTGAATCTTGTCCGACATGGCTCATGAGAAGCAAAGTGAGAGCTGGTTGGGAAAAAATGACCAAGTATTTCAGGCTTTCCCACCTCTGCTGGGCAACATGTGAGAACAGCAGCAAGATTCCTCTCTTGCCGTTCAGAATCGAGGTGGGACCACTTGGGGTTTCCAGTTTTAGAATATAACTCTTTGGGCAATTAGAAAATCTCTGAGCATCTGTCTCCCCTGGCATTTAGGTAAATTAATAATATTAAGCATTGCTAAAATAAGAAATGGGTTATAAGATATGCCAATGTACCACGAGCATAATTTGCTCAGTTACCTTTTCCCCAAAGGAGACTTATCAAGGTGCAGTCCTACAGCATTAATGCTTATGAGCTCATAGCCCTGGAATATCTATCTCCCACAGACTGAAGACAATGAAACTTCATTTTCATGCCCCCTCATTTAACTCCAATGCTCAGGACAACGATTTGTTTTAACGTCCCAGTCTAAACTTCCTAAAGCAATATTTTTTCAGGTAATAGCTTCCATTCATAATCCTAAAAGCTCTTGAATTCTCCAGTCAATTTAGCGGTTAGGATCCTCTTTTCTTTGACTTCCTAAGCTTTACACCTTGCCATATGCAGTTTAGGTTAAAAAAAGAAAGGCACAAATGTTACATATAGCATTTGGGATATTAGATAATTTTAAAATCAACAGAAGCTTTGCTCTTAAGGTACATGTATTTCTTCTGAGTTTTTCATAAACAATAATTAAAGTAGCTTTTTAAAGTTTTCAAAAACTCAAGTAAAACTCTTATTTATGATTGATAAGATTTTTGGTTTCTGGAAGAGAAAGTTATTTTTCATCTCAAGACTTTTAAGCTTCCCACCGGGTTCTTCTACAACCTGAAAGTTATGGAAGACAAAACTTAAAATCCTTTCCTGGTATACATTAGATAACCTTTATATGTTTAATTTGTGCTACATAGGTGGGACAGTAAAATAGAATGACTTTGAGGTACAAAGTTAGAATGACCTGGATTTTATTCTCAAATCACTATTATAAGTTAATTGACCTTGGGAAATTTTTCTCATCTGAAAAATGGGGTAATAATATAACATAATTCACAAGGTTGCTATGAGGACTAAAGATTTTAAACAGGTACTTTTCCACCTCTGCAATTCATTAATCATTTCCCCCTTACCAGGTACAATGATTGTAGGGCCTGTATGGTTTCAGGGAAGATGGTCACAGCCTCTGAAATGTGATCTAAACTAAGCAATCAACGTATCTACCCCATAGCCAGAGAGAGTTTCAGGGGTGATTTGAACCAGGGTGAATCTTAGGATTTGACTATTTCAATTTGCTTTTGTTGAGTATATCAGGACAAAACAAACAAACAAACAAACAAAAAACACCACACCTCACTTTCCAGCTAGACAAGAAACAAAGTATGCAGCTTGGGGTACTTTTGGCATACATCTTAGGACCACAAAGGAACCAATAGAAGGACTGAATGATCAAGCTTTACCTGATGTCAACCCAACCTCTGGATTCTCCAGTCACATAATCCAGGCTTTGTTTAAATCTGTTTGAGGAAGGTCTTCCTTTAATTACCTTCTAACCTATATGTGAAACCACACATGGGATATGATTAAATGTGATTTTATGTTGTTTTCTAGAATCCCTGGACACATAATTTAGTGGGTGGAAATGTACAATGTGAAAATTCCAGAAGCCCCAATACCTCTGCTCACACTCAGGCAATAGATAATCCTACAGTCATTGTAAGTAGTCTCACTACATATATGTAAAGTCTCAAAAGTTTAATATATTAAGCAATCCTTTCATTTTTTATTCAAAGGGAAGCCTTTATATTCTCTTCAGCCTATAACTGGCAAGCCATCTGCCTTCTCCATTCATCTCCTCACTTCATTATCTACTCTCATGTATTTCATCATGGTCACAGGTAATGGGAGGAAAAAGGCTGGGAAATGAATGAAATGGGTCTTATTTGGCTGTTGGGTGGTAACATTTTATTCTGGCTTCCCACTTTCTGGACCAGACATATGCCGGTTCTTTCTTTTGTGGGCACAACCATGAGCTCTTTAGAAATCCCCATTGGCCCTCTCTGACCACAGTTTCTCTGACTCATGAAAGGCACATTTTCTTTGGCCACTTTTCTCCATTGCTCATCAGCTTCCATTTCACCAACCATTTATACTACAGAGATTCCTCTGTTGGGATTCCCTTATTCTGTGGTCAGAGCTTTACTGACCTTATTCAAAAAAAAAAAAATTTCTAATGTTATAAGATCATCATAAGTATGCAAAAGTTGTAAGAATATAAACTCATATATGGAAGCATTGCCACTAATTCTTAATTTCTTTAAAAATTCACAAAGACAGTCAAACATCAGAGCAAATCTTAGTGGCCTGAAAAACAATTAGGAAAAAATAACCTGAAAAACCATGATTTGAGAAAACAGGTTAACTAAAACTAAAAATGGGCCAAACTGCCTAACTGCTCATGAAATGTAGTAAATCTGCTTTCATGGTTCACCCAAACTAGTGAAGCAAAAAAACAAAAAACAAAAAAACCTAATAGCTGGGAATAAACTTTTTTTTTTTTGCTAGATTATAGGTTCAATTTGCTTTTGATGAAATCCCCTCACACCATCCATGGACTGAAGATGGCTTCAGACTCCCGGCTATGCTCTCTCTGACTTTGCAAAGCTCCTATTGGACCTGGGCTTTGATTTCTTCTGTAGCTTTACCCTCCCTAGAGACATGACTTCCTCTGAACTACTACTTGTATACATAATTATGGAATCCTACATTACTTTCCCCGAACTTAAGCTTTTATTCTTAAGCAAACTCAGCAAAGTACTGTTATCATTCCATCTCAAATTTCTCCAGTCCAGCAGCTACAAATTCCAACTATCAATGTCAACATTTCCTTGCTTCTACTTGGTTATCAGGTTATCTCTAAAATGTATTTTTAACATTGTCCTTGGGTACCATGACCTTCCTTTGGACACCAAGAGTGTGGCATCCTGATTTACATCAATTTTTGTCATGTAGGTTAATGGCTTTTAGCATGGCACCCAGAAACTAAACTATTCTTGGAAGCAGGCATACATAAGCAAACAGCTCCCTTATTTGCCAGTCCTATGGTGGTATAGAAGCAGAAGTAAGCCAAGTAGCCAAGTATGGTCAGTTTTTCTAATTACTTGCCATATGAATAAATAACCAATCCCAAGTAAAATATTCATTCCTCTACCTCTTAGCTTGGCTAATTTGAAGTTAGGGTACAAGATACGTATTCAGATTTTCCATGGGTGATTTCTTTCCAATCACAAATCAGTATGATTTTCCTAGGATTAGGGAGGAAAGGGAACTAAGTGGTAGCTCTCCCCAGAGACTTTATATTCTTAGAAATACCTTTGCTGAAGTCTTATTATCACCTTGCACTTTGTAGAGTACCTCATACCTCTATCTCATGGCTCTCATCTGACCAGGAGAAACCTTCTCAGAGAAATATCTGTAAAATGCCTGGGCCTTCTAAAGCCATCCTCCCCCTCTCTCCCCTACATTCCCTGTGTCAGCATCTACACTCCCTTGGCAGATTTCACAAAGGGCTACACACCAGGAGAGGGAAAGGTAATGATGTGTGTTTGTCTTATGGGTGCACTCACATTTCAAACTTGTCTACAATCCCAATAAATGAAAGGAGTTGTTAAACCATAACAAAAGTTAAATAAAAAGAAACATTAAACTGTAAAATGAATAAAAACTGTCATTAGGTGTAACCTAAACAGTCTGTGTGTGGTTTCTCAGAATGACAAGTAAACAATAAACATTAAATGTTGTCAAGTAGCTTCAATAGAAAGTGTTTCTACGCATGTGCAAATAGGGAGACCTGCTGTCGCCAGTGCCAGATCACAGAAGCTTTGTGGGCAATCACATGCGCATTGAGCAGAAAGTCCTTGACCTGCCAGATTTGCCTGTCTTTCCCCTCCTTCAGGCAGGTTGACAGGAATTCTCTCTCTCTAATTGAAGATCCACTGTCCCTTCACTCTCCTTTTGGCTGCTTACTTAACAAAACACTTGCAGAAATTATTGGAGAAACTAGACCCTATTTCAATTGATTATAGTGGCAGAACTTTTGTAAAACCAAAGAATGCAGTTCCAGTATTCATAGTGTGTATTCACAATAAAAACGCAACTCTCTTTCCATGCTATAATGATAGCACAAAAATAAATGCCTGGGTTATTTCTTATTTCCTCCTTTCCATGAATCAGAAGCCCCAAACTCCAATACCCATAAGGAGGGCCAGGTGATTTGCATAAATGAGTGAGGCAGCTGGGTGTAGGATGGGTGTGAGGGTATAAGAGGGGGAGGCTTAGGATGGTGGGGAGTGTACAGCTACCCAAGAGGTACATCCATTCTCTAACCTGTAAAATCTGTGTTTCCTAAACTAAACACATCTCTAGCTAAAATTCAGCCCAAAAACTAGATGTACCAGGACCTTTTTTTATATGGATGCAGTTAAATTAAAATTAATCAGAAAAGCTTAAGAAAGCTCAATATTAAACCAACCAGAGTTTTGGTTAAAAAGTCCAAGTCAAGGGGCACCTGTGTGGCTCAGTCGTTAAGTGTCTGCCTTCCGCTCAGGTCATGATCCCGGAGTCCTGGGGTTCAAGCCCCACATTGGGCTTCCTGCTCAGCGGGAAGCCTGCTTCTCCCTCTCTCACTCCCCCTGCTTGTGTTCCCCCTCTAGCTGTGTTTCTCTCTGTCAAATAAATAAATAAAATCTTTAAAAAGAAAAGTCCAAATCAGGTATATCCTAAAGATCTCTCTACTTTCCACTTCCCACAAAATAAAACAAACAGTAACGGATCATAAAATGACTGAATGTTTAAAAAATAAATAAAAGATAAAAATTAATAAAATCACTGAGTGTTTTAACTGCCAAAACCATGTATTTGAACAATTATGCTCTCATCTAGTTGCGATCTTTATCATAACTTCAGCTATATATTGTTTCTATGTACTAGTCATTTTGATTTTTTAAAAAAACAGGCCTTTGCAGAGGAAAAAGAAAATAATAATAATCTATATACATGTACTTTGAACATCTGGGTTGGTAATAAACTTCCAATTTCATCTTCTAGTGACTACAATATACATTTGCTCCATTTGCTCCATGAGGAATCAAATGTGAAATAATGTCTTTGTCAAAAGTTAAGCATCCTGCACTGACTGTTGACACTAATCTTAGCACCAGGTACCCAGCAAATATAACTTCAGTTCTTGGGTCTATGTTATTTATGTTTTCCAAATGAAGAAGTAAAGAGCATAATGAGCTAGTTGCCTAAAGCAGGTCAAAGGTTATTCATATATATTATCAATTTTCATTTTAATGATTTGGTTATTATAATGACTCTTTGAAGATGGTTCTTTTTTTACATTGACAAGAAGAGTGAGACTCAGGGGACTCAAATAACTTGTGATAGAGAAGACCCTAAAACTTGCTCTAGCCACACAGGTTTTTATTTTTCCTTAAACTATACACATTTCTTAAGTTTGAAGGGAAAATATTGTGCTTATAACAGTTCTTCAAGGGAGGAGTTTCCATTTTCTGTTAATATTATTTATAAATAAAAATTACAGTCACTATCACTGCAGCAAGTCCAGACTCATATAGAAACACTTAGATGTGTCATTTCCTTGTGCTCCTTTATTAAATGTAAACAACTAGTGAGTTAGACAAACTGCTTTCAGTTTCCCTATGCCCTTTTGGCAGATTTTAATCAGTGGTGGTGACAGAAAGGGTAGTATACTGAGAAGAAAGGGAAACAGAGGCTGGTGTCCACTGGTGAAGTTGGCACAGAAGGGTCTGTGTGGGCTTACGGGGAAGAGAAGCTGCCAGTCCCCCTCCCCAGGGGTTCATGTGAATACTACTAAGAGTAACTGCACAAGGTTCTGGACTCTTGCTTGCAAAATCCATGCACTTCAGCTGTTGGCCTAAAAAAAAAAGTAATCATGCTCCTGAGGAACCCAAATAACACACTTAATTCAGTAGGAGAAACTGTTGCCACTTCAGAGACAACAAAAATTAGCAAAGAGACCTCCTCAATGATTTTTTTTTTACTTCCGCCTCATTTTTCTTTGTATTTCTGCCTTTCCCTCCTTCTTCCTGTATTATGCACAAATACCGTTTGGTTTCTTTTTTTTTTTTCTTTTAATGTGAATTTTAGTTTCGTCTATTTCATTATGCTCAAAATTTTAATCTTGCATAGATTAAACTCTCCATTAATATCCTTAGGAGAGATTTTTTTTTTTTATAGAATCTCTTGAATAAAAAGCACTCCAAATGTCATAAATAGATGCTATTTCTGAGTAGCTAAAACATGGGTTTTGGAACAACATCAAGTTTGATTCATTGACTAGTTCTGTCACTTCCTCTAAGTCCAAACTCTTGCTATTTAGTAGCCATGTGACCTTATTCATGAACGCTTCCTGTGCCACCTCTCTAACATGATAACAAGAATAAATAATTTTCTGAGCAATTGAAACTTAGAATATGAACCACTTAGAACAATGCCTGACAAAACATAGTAAATTGCTATAAAATATTTGTTGTTACTATTCCTAATATCTGTGTGAACTTATACAAGTTACTCAAACTTTCTAGGATTATAATTTTTATCTGAATATTGGAATAAATTACTTCATTCACAATAGTGTATTGTAAACTCTAACCAATGTGGTCTATGGAAAGCAGAGTTGCTGACAAAGGCATTCATTTAGCCACTATAACAGGTAAGTGATATGCTGCCTGCACAAGCCCCAAACCTAGCCCTCTTCATCTTTAAGGCCTTCACCTCCACCTCATCTCATCAGCTTTCCTTTACACTCATTTCTGGGATCTTGTCAACATTTGGAAGAGAGAGGTCTCCAAAGTTTCAGGTTCTAACATCCCCACCCTCTGATCACCGCTTTCTTTGCCCCATGATTGCTCTCTTTGGTAAAACTCTAACTTCAGCTCTCGTTGTTAGCCTTCCTGCCCTTACACCAAGGCAACCGTGTGCTCACACACAGAGCCACACAATGGCAAAGACTGATGCCACTAGAGAGTCATGATTTCCAAACAACTAGGAACTTGACAGCGGCTGGCAGTCTTTTTCTTTTCCAAGTCAATGTTCTCTCTTATGCTTTTTGGTGACTTTTCAAATCATCTCCATTTTTCCTCAAGCATTATTTATTGCTCTTAGATTACAACCTACTTAACAAGGACAGTAGAAGTTTCCAAGCAAGAATTCTACCAGTACGAGCACAGGTAATTGACTAGGCACTCAAGTAACTTTCTAGGGAAGGTAATATATCCACTTCCTCCTTCTATACTTGCCAATTCCTTTCCCAGAGTCTGGAGTCTGGAGTCTGGGCTCCTGCTGGATATGAACTCTATCCCTTCCTGAAATTAAGGAGATGCTATCTCTCATGTAAGAATAAAGAAGCTAACTTTTTCATCTGGACTTTTATTCCATCTTCCTTCTTTCCTCTCAAGGACTTTGCTCTACTTGTCTCTTCTTACTACTGATTCTTTCTCAACAGAGTTGAAATAGGTTCAGTTTTATTTAATATTAACATAAAAAAGTCTTTATTTTGTACTTTAAAGATGGCCCCAAATTCTGTTCCTCTTCTAATTCATTAGTATATCTTGATTTCAATCCAGTCTTCATTATAACCATATCTCATCATCCCCTCTTCCTCAGTTATAGACTTGCCTCCAAATTGATCTTCCTGCTGCCATAGTTGCTTCTTTCAAATACATTTTCAATACTTTGTCTTCCAATGACAATAATGCTTCCAATAAAAAGAATATGGTCATATCACTCCTTTTTTTAAATCCCACTAGTGATTTCCCATTTCCCAAGAATAAAGACCAAATGTCATCGCACATCATTCCTTTCTATGCCCTCTGCTTATTTTATTAGACTTGAAAATTGGCAGAACAAAACTATCCATAGCTAAATATAAAGAAGAGGCTGCACTGAAGTGGATAGGAAAGGTGAAGATGTGAGTGGGAGATGTCCATGGAAGTGAGGGATGTTGTGGGCATAGGAGGGGAGAGGAACAGATTCTCATCCCAGAGAGCCTGCACAAGGAAGAAGAATTCCCATAACATGTGGCTTTGAAAACCAGAGGAGCCAAATTTCATGGGTTCTTACAATTAGCAAGTCTCAAAACATGGATCTTTAAAAATCAGCAGACTCATGGGACAGCTGAGAGGGCAAGAGGAAACTGAGTCCCTCCTCTTAAAAGGACAGCAGAACAGAAGGGTCCCGCTTCAATGCAGTCTTGGGATGGTGAGTGGAAGGGAGCTGGTTTATTGCTGAAAGACAGGACAGATTGTTGATGTACCAGGTGACTGTTCCTTCCCAGATCAGTGTGCCTCTTCTGTTCACAAATGGAGAATTCAGGACTCAGAGGCATTTATCTGGACTGGGAGGAGCGAAGATGGTAATTCAAGAGAATAACTAGGTGGGGAGAAAGGGTCTTACACACCAGATTTACCCCTTACCTGTTCATATCAGTAATCGGATGAAAAGAAATCGATGAACTAACACTAAAATTCTTACGAAAACATAAAGAATCCAGAATAACCAAAATAATCTTAGAAAAGGAGAACAAAGTTGGAAAATTCAAACTACCCAACTTGAAAAGTTAAGCTACAGTAATCAAGATAGTGTGATACTGGTTTAAAGACAGATCAATAGGTAGATGGCACAGAACTGAGAGATCAGAAATAAGCCTTCACATATATGGTCAATCACTTTTCCTGAAAAACACTGCCAAAATAATTCTATATGGAAAGAACAGTATTTTCCAACAAATAGTGTTGGCACATGAAAAACAAGGAAGTTGGGTTCTTACATAACACCATATTCAAAATATAATCCAATGTCGATTAAAGGCCTAAATATAAGTGCTAAACCAAAACTCTTAGAAGAAAACATAGGCATATCTTTTTTTTTTTTTAAAGATTAGAGATACTTTTTAATGATGCATGAGCAAGCGAATGACAAACACAAAATTCAGAAGAGCGTCGGCTTATACATTTGGTAATGCTCAAAAATTAAACTGTTTATACATTTTGGTGTACATAAAATATTTCATTACAAATAGCTACCTAGGGGTGCTGGATGGCTCAGTCAGTTAAGTGTCTGCCTTCGGCTCAGGTCATGATCCTGGGGTCCTGGGATCGGGCTCGATCATAGGCATATCTTTATACCTTGAATTAGGCAATTTTTTTTTACTTATAACACCAAAAACACAAGCAACAAAAGAAAAGATAAGTAAATGGGACTTAATCAAAATTAAAAACATTAGTACATCAAAGGACACTATCAAGAAAATGAAAAGAAAACCTAGAGAATGGGAGGAATATTAGCAAATTATATGTCTGATAAGGGAACTGAATACAAAATGTATAAAGAACTCATACAACTCAGTAATAAAAAAGGATAATCTAATTTAAAATGAGCAAAAGACTTAAATAGACATTTCTTCACATAAGATATACAAATAGCTAATAAGCACATAAAAAGATTTCAATATCATTAGTCACCAGATAAATGCAAACCAAAACCACAAAGCAATACCACTTTGTACCCACTAGGATGGCTATTTAAAAAAAAAAATACAGAAGGTAAGTTTTGGTGAGTGTGAAGAAACTGAACCCTCGTACTCATAGGAATATAAATGCTACAACATGGATGGACCTTGAAAATTGTATGCTAAGTGAAAGAAGCCAGACACAAAAGGCCACATATTGTATAATCCCATCTATATTAAATATCCAGAACAGGCAAATCCATAGAGCCAGAAAGTATATTAGGGGTTGCCTAGGGCTGGGAGGAGGGGGAATAGAATACTGCGGTTTTTTTTAGGGTGATGAAAATGTTCTAAAATTAGATTGAGGTGATAGTTGCAAAACACTGTGAACGTACTAAAAACTACTGAATTACACATTTTAAAGGGGTGAATTTAATGTCAATTGCAACTTCCTAAAATAAAGAGCAGTATAAAAAGCAGTATAAAAAGAAAAAGAAAGAGACAGCACAACAAATAGCCCTGTGGAAATATAGCATAGGGGCAGCAGTTTGAGGGGCACTTGGGTTGCTCAGTTGGTTAAGCATCTGCCTTTGACTCAGGTCATGATCCTAGGGTCCTGGGATCTAGTTCTGCATCAGGCCACTTTCTCTACCGGGAGTCTGCTTCTCCCTCTGTCCCTCCTCCCACTCTTCTCTCAATCACTCTCTCTCTCTCTCTCTCTCTCTCTCTCTCTCTCTCTCTCTCTCAAATAAATAAATAAAATCTGAAGAGGAAAAGGAAAAGGAAGAGGAAGAGGAAGAGGAAGAAGAAGAAGAAGAAGAAGAAGAAGAAGAAGAAGAAGAAGAAGTAGTAGTAGTAGTAGAAGTAGTAGTAGTAGTAGTAGTAGTAGTAGTAGTAGTAGTAGTAGTTGTTTGAAAAATGCCTGGGGTATATGGGAGGGAGATGTGTTTACTAATTTCAGAGCATGTGCTAGAGGGGCAAGGACAGTTGGAAGACTTCTTCAGGAACAGAGGACTTAATGGGCACCATTTCATTCCCATGTTCCCAAGCATAAACATAAAGAACAACTGCCAGGACCAGCATGGCACCAACACTTGGTACTTAACTTTCCAACAGCAAGCCTTTTCCCTGTGTTCTCCTGCAGACTTGCCTGCCTCCAACCAGGCCTCAACTTCAGGTCCCTTCCCAGACCAGACCTGCAAATTTTGCTACAACCATGTGTCCCAACCCCATACACTTCAGAGGATGCATCCCCTCCAACACAATCTGCCTCAGTCCCCAGCAGCTGTAGGTCCCCTCCTCCCTGTGAGGGCCTTGCTGGCACTGTGAGGCCTGCCCCCATATTCTTCTGCAGTATGGTGCTACTGCATCTCTGGCAAATGTCTCGTCTGATTCAACTTAAGTTCAAGGTGGCTTCAGGTCGGCCCAATAATACCATAGGGACCAAACTGCCCACAATAATACCATAGGGACCAAACCACAAAAAGCCACTGCAGACAACTGGACTGAAGGCAAATACAGCTGGGCCACAGCAGCATGGTGCATACAACACACATAGAAGACACCTCTGAAAAGCCAGGTTCTGGTGAACAGGGAACATTGCTCTGCAGGGCACTACTGGACCTTTTCTTCATAAGGTCACTACTTTCAAGAGCAGAAGACCTAGCTGACTTTCCTTACACACAGAAACAGACACAGAGAGTAAGACAAAATGAGACATATGTCCCAAATGAAAGAACAGACCAAAATCACAGCAAGAGACCTAAACAAAGCAGAGATAAGTAATATGCCTGATAAAGAAATTAAAATAACAGTGATAAAGTCTTACTAGACTGGAGAAAACCGTAGAGGACCTCAGTGAGAACCTCAACAAAGAGAAGGAAAACATAAAAAAGAACCAATCAGAGATGAGGAACTCAGCAAAAGAATTATTTTTTTTCTACCAGATAGAATTAATAGTAGGCTAGAGGAAGCAAAACACATCAGTGAGCTGCATGAAGAGTAATGGAAAGCAATCAAGTTCAACAGAAAAGAGAAAACATAATAAAAAATCAAAATAGACTTAGAGAACTCAGTAGTACCAGAAAGTCTAATAACATTTGCATTACAGGGATCCCAGAAGGAGAAGAGAGAGGTGAAAAAAGCAGAAAATTACATGAAGAAATAATAGCTAGAAACTTCTTAAATCTGGGAAAAGATACACAAATCCAGATCCAGGAGGCACAGAGACCCCCAACAAAATCAACCCACAGAGGTCCACACAGCAATTGAAATAACAAAAAGTAGTGGTGATAAAGAGAAAATTTTAAAAGCAGCAATAGAAAATAAAAAATAATACAATAATAAAATAGATAAATACAAGGGACATTCCATAAGGCTACCAGCTCATTTTTTAGCAAAAAATTTGCAGGCCAGAAAGAAATGTCATGATATATTCAAAGTGCTGAAAGAAAAATCTTACAACCAAAATATTCTATCCAGCAAGGCTATAATTCAGAATAAAAGAAGAAATAGTTTCCTAGATAAACAAAAGTTAAAGGAATTCATCACCACTAAGCCAGTCCTACAAGAACTGTTTAAGGGGACTCTTTGAGTATAAAGGAAAGACCATGGGTAGGAGTAAGAAAAGGAGGAAATGTAAAAGCATTAAAAATAAGTATATCTATAAAAATCAGTCAAGGGATTCACAAACAAAAGGATATAAAGTATGATGCCAAATACCTAACAGGGGTTTGGGGGAGAAAAGTAAAGAATGGATTCAAATGTAAGTGACCATCAATTTAATATAGACTGCTATATGCAGAAGATGTTATATATAAACCTAATGGTAACCACAAACCAAAACCCAATAATAGATATGCAAAAATAAAAAGAAAGGAATCCAAGTATATCACTAAAAAAAAGCTAACAAAGCATAAGAGTAGACAGCAAGAGAAGAAGAAACAGAGAAGAACTTCAAAAACAACCATAAAGCAAGTTACAACATGGAAATAAGTGCATAGCTCTCAATAATTTCTTTCAATGTAAATGGACTAAACAATGCAATCAAAAGACATAAGGTGGGTGCCTGGGTGGCTCATTCATTAAGCATCTGCCTTTGGCTCAGGTCATGATCCCAGGGAGCTAGGATCAAACCCAGCATCAGGAAGCCTGCTTCTCCCTCTCCCACTCCCCCTGCTAGTGTTCCCCCCCTCACTGTGTCTGTCTGTCTCACTGTCAAAGAAATGAATAGAAATCTTTTTTAAAAAAAGACATGAGGTGATGAAATGGATAAAAATGCAAGACCCATCTATATGCTGTCTACTAGAGACTCCAGACCTAAAGACATATGCAGACTGAAAGTGAAAAATGGAAAAGAATTTATCATGCAGTTTTAAGTGAAAAGAAAGCCAGGACAACAATACTTATATCAGACAAAATAGACTTTAAAACAAAGACTGTAACAAGAGACAAAGAAGGATACTATATAATTATAAAGGGAACAATCCAACAAGAAAATACAATATTTATGCATCCAACATGGAACCACCTAAATAGAGCTAGTAACAAAGATGAAAAAAAGGTAATTTATAGTAATACAATAGTAGTAGGGGATTTCAACATACTATTGACATCAGTGGATAGATCATCCAGACAGAAAATCAAGGGAACAGTGGCTCTGAATGACACATTGGGCCAGATGGATCTAACAGATACATTCAGAACATACCATCCTAAAACATTCTTCTTAAGTACATATGGAACATTCTCTGGAATAGATCATATATTAGGCCACAAAACAAGCCACAACAAATTTAAAAAGATCAAGTCCTTTCATATATCTTTTCCAACCACAAACCTATGAAATGAAGTAAATCACACACAAAAAAAATTTAATTAAAAAAACCTGGAAAGAGTATGAATAGATGGAGGTTATCCAACATGTTACTAAACAATGAGTGGGTCAACTAAGAAATCAAAGAAGAAATAAAAAATACATGGATATAAATGAAAATTAAAACACAATGATCCAAAATTTATGGGATGCAGCAAAAGCTGTCCTAAAAGGGAAAGTTATAGTAATACAATACCCATTCACAATAAAAAATCTCAGCAAGGTAGGATTGGAGGAAACATACCTCAACATAATAAGGCTGTATATGAAAATTCCATAGCTACATTATACTCAGTGGGTAAAAACTGAGAACTTAACCCATAAGGTCAGGAACAAGACAAGGATGTATATTCTCATGACTTTTATCCAACACAGTTCAACACAGTATTGAAAGTCCTAGCCACAGCATTCAGAAAGATAAAGGAATAAAAAGCATCCAAGTAGGTAAGGAAGAAGTGAAAATCATTATTTGCAGAAGAGATAATACTTTATATAGAAAACCCTAAAATTTCCACCAAAAATCTGCTAGAATTCATAAATGAATTCATAAAGTTGCAGGATACAAAAATCAACATACAGAAATCCACTGCATTTCTATACACTCATAATGAAGTAATCAAAAGATAAATTAAGAAAGTGATCCCATGTACAGCTGCACCAAAAAATAGTAAAAAAAAAAAATCCCTTGGGGTAAATTTAACTGAAGAGGTGAAAACTTATATACTCTGAAAACCATAAAACCTTAATGAAAGAAACCAAAGACAACAGCAAAAAATGCAAAGATATTCCATGCTCATGAATTCAAAGAGGAAATACTGTTAAAATATCCAAAGGAATCTAAAGATTTAATGCAATCCCTATCAAACTATTGACAGTACTTTTCAGAGAACTAGAACAAATAATCCTAAAATTTGTATGGCATCACAAAAGACCCTGAACAGTCAAAACAATCTTGAAGAAGAACAGAACTGGAATTATCATGATCCTACAGCTGGTGAGAATGCAAACTAATGCAGTCACTGTGGCTTAGAGTATGAAGGGTCTTCAAAAAATTAAAAATAGAACTAACATATAAACCAGTAATTCCACTACTGGGTTTTTATCTAAAGAATACAAAAACACTCATTCAAAAGGATATATACCCACCTCTATGCTTATTGCAGCATTATTTACAATAGCCAAAAACGGAAGCAGCCCAAGTGCCCATCAACAGATGAGTAGATAAAGAGGTGGTATAGATATACAAAGGAATATTATCCAGCCAGAAAGAAGAATGAAATCTTGCCATTTGCAACAACCTGTATGGAACTAGACAGTATAATGCTATAATGTTCAGCAAAAATAAAGTCAGTTAGAGAAAGACAAATACCATATGATTTCACTCATCTGTGGAATTTAAGAAACAAAACTGAACAAAGAAAAAAAAAAGATAAGCCGAAAAACAGACTCTTAACTATAGAGAAGAAAGAGATGGTTATCAGAGGGGAAGTGGACGGAGCTATAGGTGAAAGAGATGAAGGTGATTAAGAGTACACTTATGAAATGAGCACTGAGTAATGTGTGGAGTTGTTGAATCACTGTATTCCACACCTGAAACTAACACTGTTAAGTATACTGGATTTTTTTTTTAAAGAGATGGTAACACTTTCTTTTTTAAGATTTTATTTATTTATTTGAGAAAGAGAGAGAGAGAGAGAGATTGAAAGAACGAGTGGGGAGAGGGGCAGAGGGAGAACCAGACTCCCTGTAGAGCAGGGAGCCTGACACAGGACTCTATCCCAGGACCCTGGGATCATGACCTGAGCCAAAGGCAGACACTTAAACAACTGAGCCACCCAGGCACCCAAAATGGTAACAAGTTTTAATGAAGATGGTGGAAAAATCGGAAACCTTATAAATTACTAGTACAAATGCAAATCAGTGCAGTCATGTTGGACAACAGTTTGACAATTCCTTAAAACAGTAAGCATAGAGTTATCATATGGCCCAGCAATTCTACTCCTATGCATATACCCAAAAGAAATGAAAATGTATGTTTATACAAAACTTTGTATGCAAATGTTTATAGTGGTATTATTCATAATAACTGAAAAGTAGAAGCAACCCAAATTTCCATGAGCTGCTGAATGAACAAACAAAATGTGGTATAGCCATATAATGGAATATTATTAAGCAATAAAAAGAATGAAGTACTAATATATGCTACAATATGATTGAATCTTGAAAGCATTATGTTAAGTCAAGGAAGCCAGATACAAAAAGCTACATATGGCAGGATTCCATTTAAATGCATTACCCAGAATAGGCAAATTTCTAGAGAAAGAGGAGATTAGTAATTGTTTAGGGCTGGGGTGAGATGACGGGGATTTATGTGATTATATTTCCCCCCCATAATCCAGGGTAATCTATCTCTAGGTCCTTAGTTTTAATCACATTTTACCATGTAATAGAACAGATTCACAGGTTACAAAGATTAGGACATAGACACTTACCATCTTGCCAACTGAAGATTGTGTTTTGGAAACTCTTGCACTAGATCCCTAAACTGTAAAATAATTGCATAAATATAATTCACTACCAAAAGACTTTAGCTGTAACACAGAAGGAGAGAGATCCCAAGAATCCTCTGGAGTCAGTTGTCTCTGAGTACCCCCACTCAACAGAATTCATCAAACAGTCTTTTAGGAGTTAATTGAAAACTCCACCCAGGTTGGTGTGAAACATCATAAAATCCCGTTATCCTCTTAATGAGCCCCTGAATTTGCAGAAATGCTCTAGATACAAAAATAGCCTGAACCAGGTTTCTATTTCTGAGACGAAGTGTGATGTAAATTAGTAACCTAAAGTTTCCTCTTACTTAAATATGGGAATTATGGTTCAGGTAGCCATGAGTCTAGCTGAGTGATCAGTCATCCCTACATCAGTGCCCTTTATGCGTCCTCTGCATCCTTCTATGAATGAGACATATATCAGATCAAATTTCATTGGTTCCTAAATCATACTCTTTACTTTTCAACATTTTTGTTGTAGATGTTGGACATGAGAAGTGGCCAAGGACACTACAAATGCCTTGGAAGGAAAGAACTCCATGGAGTCAGAATAATAGTATTATTTTCCATTGTTCTTGGAGATTATTCTTTTTTCAACCCACCTCAGTCTTTTTTGGGGGGGAGGGTCAACATGCCTTCATATTATGTAGCTCCTTTTTTACCCCACTATTATAACTTTTCATGGTCCACTGGAATTAAGTGTCATTACCAATACGCAAAGATAGATGTCCTAAAAAGTTTATAAACACTAGTAAATTACTATGTGATTGGTTGAGAGTGTTAATGTTCTACATTATGTTTGTTCTAGTCCCCATTAATTGCCCTATTAAGATGAAATAAGGCAAAGTTGTACTGTGTCATAGTCAAACCATTCTGTAAGTAAAAGGAAATAAATGTTAATGTGCAAGAAGGCATAGTTAGGGCACATGAGCAAATGATTAAATAGATTTTTTCAGATAAAATATAGAGGCAGTAGGGATGCCTGGTTGGCTCAGTAGGTTAAGCTTCTGACTCTTGAGTTCATCTCAGTTAGTGATCTCAGGGTTATGAGATCAAGCTTCATCATCAGGCTCCACACTCACTGGGAAGCCTGTGAAGATTCTCCCTCTCCTGCTTCCCCTCCCCCTACACTCTCTCTCTGTCTTTCAAATAAATTAATTAACTTTAAAAAAGATGGAAGCAATAATATTGCAAAAGGAGATTTGGTCATATTATAAAGAGCCTTGATTACTGGGGTCAGGAATCTAGAGTTTATTTTTTAAATCAGTGATTCCTTAGAATGATTTATTTGAGATCTTAAAAAGTATGGACACTGGCAGGGCTGATAATTAGCTGGTATTTAGGGCCATTCTGTCTTTTTGCAGTCAGTGTCCATGCTGGTTAGTCAGCAAAGTTCTGATTTGTTGGTGTTCTATCGTCACTTATCAAATTCTTGGTAAGCCCTCAGTGTTTGGCCCCTTCCCCACCCCAAAAGTCTGTTTTAGTTGGTCTGGGAAAGGCTAGGCACAGGACCCTCTAAAGCCTCCCCAGGTGATTCTAATGTGAACACAGGATAGGGGAACCCTGTTGTAAGTTTTCCACTAGAGAGTGACATGATGAATACATGGTTTTAAAGGAATAATTAATCTTGAATATAGTGAAAGGGTGAAGAAATTGAGCCAGGGAAGTTATCCATTCACTAATTTGACAAGTAATTATTATGTGTAAATTTGGGGCATTGAGCTACAGTGTCAATCTAGATGAATAAATGGGATAGGTAGTGCCAGAAGGAAGGAATGGACTTTGTAGATATCAAGATCAAACAGGCAGTACTCTATAGGGTTGGGAAAGGAGAGGACTGAAAGGAGACTTTAAAGTTTTTTTCCTAATAAATGGGAGGAAGAATGTAAGAAAATTAAGAGGCAGAGATATTTCACAGACATGATGGATTGAATTAAAAATACATTAGATTTCACGTAAAGGGAGGTCATCCAAGATCATCTAATAGGCCTTTGGTGCGGCACTAGTGGGAATTTTGAAGTAATTTTGAAGGCAGAAGTAGAAACTTGAGAATCATCCACATAGAGACAGTAATTAAAACAACTCATGTGTGGGTGCCTCGATGGCTCAGTGGGTTAAAGCCTATGCCTTCAGCTCAGGTCCTGGGATCAAGGCCCGCATCGGGTTCTCTGCTCAGCAGGGAGCCTGCTTCCTTCTCTCTCTGTGTCAAATAAATAAATAAAATCTTTAAAAAAAAAAAAAAACAACCACTCATGTGACTGAGATAAAATATGATGAGTTATAAAGAAACCAGAATGGAGGGCTATGAACTAAATTTTGGGAAGGGATTAAGGGAAGATAGAAGCAGAGAACCTAGGTAAAGGTAGGGTCAAGGAAATTAAGAGTAGGGAGATTTTTAGATGTTGAGAGAAATCAACAAAAATTCAACTGAGGAAGCCATTGAACATTCTTACAAAGAGCCTCAGATTTATTTCAAAAAACATGTCGTGGCATCAAACGTCAAGCAACCAAAGGCTAGTTTCAATTATTTAGCTTTACTGGCATCAAAATGATACTGCCTATAATTTAGTTCTTCTTGGTTAAATATACACTAAAAAGTTGACAGGACAGCCAAGGATGACTAGTGGATGACAAGTGAAATTTGGACAAATTTAATATAAATATAATTGGCATAAACTGTGAATATCCAAGAAATAAGAACACTAAGGCATCAAAACTCAAGACTGAAATCACTGTTTTTCATCAAGGGCTAAAAGCCCAATAATATATCTAAAATAATGAGTTCCAAATGATAAAAGATTTTTGTAATAGCACTCACTCACAGATACTGGGGAACAATTTAATTGCCTATATAATTTCTAACTCCACCTAGACTAACAAGTCTCTAGACTGGACTACCCTGGATGATCCTTTTCTAATTTAATCTATGGTGTGGTAGATCTAAGTTCCTCTGGAAGGAGTGCCAAAAGACAGAGATTCTGGCACTACTTCTGTCTTAACATACTGTGGGATTCTTTGTGTCCAGTTTCCTTGCTTGTAATTGTATTTATGTGAAGCAAACTGGAAAGTGACCCAGAGAATTGGCTGTCTTTTTCATTTCAGCTCATGAAAATCTATCTTGACTTTGGTAGTTATAGTTTTTGATCTTTATCTCTGAAATTTTTCATATTGTATTCCTCTTAATCTTTTTTTTAAGTTATTGTTACTAGTCCTGTAGAGGGGACTGAAAGGAAAGACATTAAGTAACTATATTAAATCCTAGTCAATAGAATTTATTGAACACTTACTTTAGGCTCAGCGCCACAGGAGACATAAAAGAAATACCTGTCCCTGTCCTTGATAAGCTATCCATATATTTAGAGGAGATGAGAGCAACAGGTAAGCAAGTATTAATTTACAAAATTAATCAGTGAATGATTAAGGATCCCAAAATAGCAAATAAAAGAGATACAGTTCATAAACAAACACACAAACCAGTAAGCTTTCAAAGCATTCTCAAAATGCATCAGGGAGAATTTGGTCCTGACTCTGAATGAGTAGGCTTGGAGTAAATAGGAGAGGAAAAGTAACACCAGAGAAGGAGAACCAAATAAGCAAAGGTATAGAGGCTGAAAAGGGCTGGGAGAATTCGGAGCTGACCATTCCAAAAGGACACTCAAATTCCTGCCTCCAGAGCTTTCCATGCTAATTAGCTTTCTGGTTCTTGACTACTTCCATTTCTGACCTTCTAGAGAATTTGAAGTGGGCAGAGGACCATGAGTTGAGAGTCAGAGAAGGAAAGGGGCATAACTTGCCCTGTACTTCCGCGGGACATCCTTGACTTCAGCATTCACATGGGGCTGTGCTCCCCACACACAAGACGTCATGCTAGGAGCATTCACATATGAACTCACTTAACCTTTGTAACAATCACATAGTATAGGCTGTATTTGAATTCCCATTTTACAGAGGGGAAAACAGAGGCAAAAGGAGATTAAGTTATATGTGTGAGGTGACAGAACTCAGTGTTCTGGCTTTGGAATCCTGCCTCTCATGCAGAACTGTGATGAGTAGGCTGGGGTCATATCTGAGAGGGCTTTGGAACACAAGTGTAGGCATTTGTATTTTGCTCTAAGAGCAGAGGGAGATCCATGAAGGTTTTGACATTTGAATAACATGATAAAATTCATCTGGCACTGATGCAGAATTCCCTGTAGAAGGGAAACTGCTGCCATATTATTTTTCTCTCTTTCTTCTAATGTGCAGTATCAAAATTGCTGTGTAGCTGACAAACGTGAATCTGGCCCACAGTGATGGTTTAGCTTTTGAGTGACACTTGTCTCCATGTTCCAATGTTTTAAGTTAAACCACAGAAATATAATGCAAGTGCAAGGTAGTGATTAGGCAAGTCTACTTTTCTGGTACGGCTTAAAGCACCCACGCTAAAGCTACTTTGAAAGGAATCTTGCCACTTGCCCGTCTGCCTGCCCTCTTCTCGGCTTCCACGAAGTGTTATATTTTCCCCAGCTGCCAATGCCTTTTCAAGCTGGGCTTGCATGTTACACTTCCATGAGGCCACGTGGGCAACTGATCAGGAAAGGTCTTGGTGCATCCAATTAAAAACTGTTCAACAAACAAAAATGCAAGCACTCTAAGACTAAAATCAAATCCCTGGTGGGTTGTTGATAGACTTGTTATTAAAGGTGTGCCAAGCTTTAATAAGACTGATAACAAGAAACCGCAAATCTCCTCAAACTATTCTGTAAACATTTGGGTAGGACTGAAATTAAGAATATGGAGTACATGCATTTCACTGATCCATTCTTTTTAGCCGCCTTTCATGTTACAAAATCAGCAACATATGTCGGCAGATCCAATTGACCTTCAAGCCAGAGTTTGAATATCTTAGGTGTATGTCACCTCATCTCTGGCTTTGATCTGCTGTAAGAAAGAGAAATATAATTATTAGCACATTGTTCTGTGCAGCTGACAGAGCATCTGGTATTTTAGAAATGCTTTTGAGATGCCTAAATTGATTTGAAAGTCAGTTATAAGGAAGCGTGGAAAAGATGCAACATCTTTACAGCATTAGTAATTAAGAGAAATCAGAAGCAAGTTTGATGAGCAGGAACTTATAGCTGAAAATAAGATACCTAAGCATGATTAAGGAAAGAATTTTTAAAAAGAAAGCACATAAGGCTCCCTAAGAATGATTAGTCAACTATCTTCCTGAGACAGACAATTTAATCATACTTCCTTATTGGCGCACCACTACCCACCTGGCTGTGGTGGCTGAATTTCCAGCATGGACTCTTAGGTCTGAGCTTCCATTACAAACAGTCATTTCTGAGGTTTAAAATCTCAGTCATTTCAAATTGCTTCAGATTTTGACTTGGCATATGGGCTGTTTAGTCCAGCTGCCATTATGTAAAAGAAAAAAAGTATTTGAAGTCTTTCAAGACAGTTCTGAATAAAAAATAAAAGTATACAATTTTCATGCTTCTTTCCTCAATCTCTAGTCTAAAAGAAATGTGCACAGAATTATTCTAAAAAATGTTTCAGTACTGATTTTGATCCAAATGAATGAAAAATATCTCTATTCATTTGAATGGGGATTACTGTCATAACAAATATTTGAAAGAGGAGAAGAAGTGCAATGTTCTTTCAAAAGAGAAGACAAAACTACCTGTAAAATGTCTAGTTAGAAATGCTGGTTTTCATCCACTCTTGAGCATCGGAATGGTTTCTAGTTTTCTTCTAATAGTACTAATCATTTCCTTAGGCAATTTTGCATTCATTTTCTGAAATTTTAGCAGTAAATTTAAAATTCTGCACTAAATTTAAAATGCTGGAATCTTATTGATTCCTTATGTAATCTTTTTCACTGATAATGTACTTATTGAAAAAATGAGGTACACTTTTGATTTGATGATTCTTAAAGACCACTTATTTTTTCCTTATGAAAATAACGCCAAGTGCCAATATCACGGTACTATTCACCTTCTTTACTAAAGTATTTCCATATTTGTGGTTGAGGAAGAATTGTAGTTTTGTGGTTGGTTGTGTATTTGTATATTATCTACATTATGACATATACAAGATAAACACTTAATTCACTTGTGGCCATTGTCTGCCTTCCTTTCCCCAGGTATGATTGATGTGTTTATAGGAAATAGAAAGCAATGCTGAAACGGATTCTTATCTTTCAAGAAAACTTCCACATGTAAACTTATAAGGGTTTTTAAAACTGGATAATCTCTAATTTGACTTGGGTCCTCACATTCTATACTGTGATTACATATATCATTTAAAATTTAACAGTTTAACCTTGAGGACATTACTCATGTTGTGAGGCAAACAACATGCAGTGGCAGCCTTTGAACTGTTAAATTAAGACGTGAGAAAACTTGAAAAAATTATGCAAAACGAAGGAGTTAATGCTGACTCCAAATGCAGCCTTTAGGAAACGGGAAGTATAACATTTGTGAACTCGTAAGAGATAAAACTAAGTAAATCTCAGAGCTTTCCTTGCATTCTAAAATATCAAATGAATTGTTGCACACTCATCAACAAAACTTCTGAACTCAGTCAATCTTTGGAGGGACGGATTCCTCATCTAATTACCTATCTACCCACTGCACTCCTGCCACCTACCTACCGATATTTACACACATAAGTGGAATGACAAAGGATTAGATAAAAATTTTGTGAAGAAGCCCACATAGAATCAGTGATGCTCTGAAACTCAAAATTTGGGGGGTAGATGTGTGAGATGATAAGAAGAGGTGTTAGTTGTGGCCTCCATTCTCTAAAAGTTATAATAAAAGACATAGAATATATAGCTCAGACTAATGTATGGGCTAGTCTCTATTACAGATGCTCTTGGGCACCCTGGATCCTATTTGGCAGTTCAAATAGCCATGCTTTTCTTAGAGCATGACTATCTCCTGTGTTCAACCGCATTTACTGAATATTTATTATTTTTCAAAGACCAGATACACATACACAGATTTATAAAGTAGGGTCCTTACTCTCAAGTCATTAGCAAGTCAAAAATTGGTCAGGGTGGATGCTGGGAGTGTGGTGATCCAAGGGATTAAATTTCCCCAACATCACTTGGGGAGGGGGATCGGAGGGCTTAAACTGAATGCTGTATCATTCATGGTTTACTATAGGGGCAAAAATAAACAGCAAATACAAAGAGCAACTTTTGGAAATCTGGTGGCCCTTTTATCATTATTAAACATGTGATTGTTCTTAAGTAATGTGACACAGAGGTGGAAATGAGGCTTGCTGACATCTGTCTAAGAGAACTGCCCCAAAAGGGAAGAAGGCTGGGAGACAAAGGTAAATATGATAGAAAAATAGTAGACTCTATTTTCTAAACACATACAAACCATTTATCTGCTACACACTATTTTCACATAAACCTCTCAATCAGCATGGATACTCAGAAATAAGGTTTGTGTATTTTATTTCAAAGTACATACTGGCAATTTATAATCTTAATGTCCCCAACAAAGTATATCCAATCTAATTTTTTAAATTAATTTTTAATTTAAAAAATTTAATTTTTTAATTGTAAAGCCTTCTATAATAAAATCACTTATTATGGTCAGATCCTCAAAGCTAAACTAAAGCAACTATCCAGTGAATTAGAAGATATTTGGGGAAGTCTATTGGGCTGTCTATATAACCCCAATTCAACATAAACATGCTAAGATTGTTAGACCCACAAAAAACAAACAAACAAACAAAATAGCTAAGATCATTCTTATCCGATAATTACTTGCCAGGTTTACACAGATGACTTCTTCAAGCTCCTTTTGACACCATCTTTTCATAAATATGGTGATCATCTCTCTAACTCCAGTATTCGCATGAATTGTTCCCTTTGTACACATCACAATTTCAATATGGAAATTCAACTGTTTATTAAAAGAAAGATCAATCAAATTTCAGAAAGCCATTTTAGAATAAATGATTGACCCCACACCACATTAATATTTAGTATATTTTGTATTGCTTAAAAGAAAGTATTACAGTATTTTTCAT
Source organism: Spilogale gracilis (assembly GCA_004023965.1). NCBI lineage: Eukaryota > Metazoa > Chordata > Mammalia > Carnivora > Mephitidae > Spilogale > Spilogale gracilis. The sequence continues at coordinate 38,159 of PITA01006955.1, read as the reverse complement.
TTTCCTTCCATTTTAATGGGTTTCTTTTAGTTCTTAGCTTTATGGAAGAGAACTATCCAAGCTCTTTTCCCACCAAAGGAACCTAAATGATGAGTGTGGTACCAAAAATGGATGAAATCAAGTTGCCAAAGTGATGAGTTGAATGAAAGGAAGAAAAATAAAAAGAACGTTTCAGCCTCCACCTCTGTTCCATATCACACCAGTGTGCTCATGTGTCAGCGCATCATTTTAACTCAAACCTTAGAGATGAGATATGATACCCCTCCTGAGTCTCATATGAGGAAGCTGAGACTCAGGTCAAAATCTACCCAAGGTCACACGGCTGAAACAAAACAAAACAAAACAAAACAAAACAAAACACACCAAGGATCAAAATCCTGGATAGATCTTAGTTGGAATCCACCTAAGCACAACCTGAAGCAAGGTGATTCTGAATCTGAGAGCTTAGAAACTAAAGTGATGGTCATCCCTCGTAAAGGGAGGCAATTTTGGTTTGAGCAAGGACATCTGGCCAAAGACAGAAAACAACAAAGAGGCTGCTCCAGGGTCCTCGCAATTATTTTCTAGAGAACAAAAACAGAGTCTATACCTGTTTTGTCATTCACATTCTTCACAACCCATACTTTCACCACTTGCAAATTTAGGGATGGTTTTGAAAACTGCCTCAGAGCAGTCTTAAAAATAGATGTATCTGATGGGCTCCTTGGAGTATTTATAGTGTTCTACTGTTATCTGATGATGTCATGTTCACTAGAGTTTTGCTTCCATGGAGACAATCTCGAAAAGTCCTCAATTCTAAAAATGAACTTCTCTTTAAAAATGTGGATCATTTACCCACCATTTCCCCACCCCTAATCCAAAGGTTTCTTCGGCTCAGACCCCATTTTGCAAACTAACTATACCTGAACCCCAAACTCCTATCAGTTCTTTCTCTGAGGAAAAGATTTCTACTAAATTGTCTAGAAAATTCTGTAGAAATAAAGGGCCAGAGAAAGGAACTGACCAGCTCTTTTTCATCCAATAATGCAACAAGATTGATAGTAACAGACTGTACGTGATAGTCTTATCATTGGGATCCAGGATAGAGTTACCTGGCTAGCTTGAAGTCTCTGACTTTTAATAAAGGAAAACATCAACATTTAACAAGAGATGAGGCTTTAAGTATGATTTGAGTATATTTTGCAAAATTACTCTTTCTATGGTGCAATTATGGTGTATATACTCTAATACTAAGCATTTAATCCAATAACAAATTATTAGTTTTATAAAATTGTGTGGCCCTTTTATAGGTGAAGAAATTGCGAAGTTGCAAATAATATTATCATGTATCTGTTGGGCTCAAGTGAGTTCCTCCCAAACTAGAAAAGATCCCAATTACTAACCTAAGATTAATCCCATTCTTTCTACGCAGTGCTTGTTGTAATGCCCATGGATGCATGTCATAGCTGCCATCTTAGATAAAATGCTCCCTCTGAACAACGCCCAAATATGCCTAAAATTGCAGACGACAGTTGTGAGCTTTTTTGCCTGCTTATCTGTCTGCCTTCGATGTGACCCTAAATTAGGCCTCAGAAGGTACAGTGTTTAATACAGATTCCGGGCACAATATACCTTCTCACAATTAGTTGAAAGTGCTGTTTTGTAATTAAAGGGTGAAGTGGGGCATGATGAACATATGGAAAAGGAGACCCTTAATAAGTGATGGAGCCTTCAAAAGAAATTGCTAATTAGTATGCATTTGATGTGCACTATACCAATTTTAAGACTTTGCCTTGAATAAATTGCTATGTTGGGTGTTCGAAGGAGTGGTGAGATTAGCATTTACAAAGGGGGCAATTTTCTGTCTTCTTGACTCTGTTAAATGGAGGAAATAACTTCCAAGACTGGAGCAGTAGTTAGCCCATCAATCATTCTCACAGCTGGAAACTGGGGATCCCAAATGCGGAGATCAGTTAATCCGTCAGCTAATAAGTTCATAGTGGCACCATATGGCGCAGGGCCACTCCACACTGGGACAAGGACAGAACTGTTTACATAGGCATGCTGCTTTCTCAGGTAGCTCCCTGCTGACAGAACCCTTTGTTCTGGAGGATCAATTTACTTTGCACAGTAAATTGACTGAATTGGTCAGTTCAGAGCATATAATTGTTGGCTAATCCTGCAGAATCATGTCTCATCCTTGCGAGTGGGACAAAGAGGTGCTGCCCATGGCCTGGCCTAGGGCATCATCCTGGGGCTATTCTCACCAGACAGACTGGACACTGATTAAAGGGACCAGTGGATGGTAGACATGTAGTGAGCATTGACTTCAAATGCCAAAAGAAAGAGAAACCCTGCCACGCTCAGAAGGACTTTTCTGATTGTCTTTACTCAACTGGTATCACAACATAACTTGGAATAAAAACAGTTAGTCTGAGCAATTCAGGTGCAGACCCTTTTTCAAATACTCACCTGGAAGAATGAAAGGTACCCCTCCATCTCCAAATCTAATAAGTGATATACTCAGGCTCACTTCTAAATTTACCTTCTATTTAAAAAAAGGGGGAGGGAGGGAAGAAACTAAGAAAGAAAAAGTTCAACGATAAGTTCAAAACAGCATGGAAACTGCTAGTGAAGTGAGAAACACATGTCTTAGGCATTGTGCAAAAGTGGCAGAGGCGTCCACTGTGAGGCCTGTGTATGGGAAAATGCATCAGGGCTTTTCAGAGCAAACGAGAGCAGAATCTTCCCATCCCGTACATTGGTGTGAACCCTGTCGCTTTGTTCTATAGATGTGTTTGATCTGACTTTGTTTTATCCTTCTCACGTAAAAAAAATAAAAGAAGAATAAATAAAATGAAAAAATTCCACCAATAGAGATAAATGTTGGACATAGTTCCCTCCAACTAAAGGTTTTCTTCAATAGCTAGTGTCAATAGAATCATTTCACATCAATGGTTTGAAAAGAGAATTGTGTTCAATAGGAACTGAAGCCATTTGGAGTTGCTGAGAGGACATTTGCTTATTAAATGTCTGAACAGTAATGAACTTTATACAACTACACCAAGAGTTTCCACCAATTAGGGAGCTATTGATTTCCTTAGTTATTTTATTGAGAATTCTAAGCCAAGTATAACCAGGAAAATTCCAGCAAGTTTTTGGATAGATATGTGTGATCTTAGGGGTTATCTCGGTTTTCTCTTCAAAAAAATTTATAGAAGGGAGCATATAATTTAATAGCAGTTGACGTATTTTACCATTAAAAAACCCCTAAAATTAACAATTCACGACTATGATCAGTGTATCTTCTGAAATTCCTTTGTATCTGCAATGTTTCTCCTCTCACAGAATTTTTCATCTATTACTACCTCCACTTTTCAGCATTTTGCAGTATTAAAAAAATGTAAAACCAAGAAGTATTTGTATATTTTTATTTTAGGAACTGCCATAATGAGAATAAGATAAAATATAAATAATGTTGTAGAAGTGCTTTTCAGTTAAACTTGTGAAATGGGGGAAAAAAGAAGAAAATGTAAATTGGATAAAGAAAACATCTAAGCAGGAGTCTTCTATGAAAGCAGGCACTTTGCCAGAAGAATTCTTTTTAGAGAGCAAAAGGCCCTTTGTGATTTTTTGGTAAAATTTTCTCTCTTGAATGTTGTTATCAAATTGGATTCTTCCTCTCCATAGACTGTATATGAGACCAGCTTAAACCCTTTCTAAGTCATTCATGTGCCAATTTTTCATTCATTTAAATAAAATTTGCCCAAGTGTACACTCTAAAGTCGACTTGAATTCCCAGGCCCTGAATTACCAAGATCAAATCCGTCCCCTTTGCCCTCTCCTGACTCTAGGCATGCTCCACCCCACCCCCATCTCAGCCCCTACCAGCCTACACACGTCATACCAAAGCTCTTGCATTCGAAACTAGAAGATAGGACTCGGTTATTGAAATATATGTTTTATTTTGCCTATTCATGGCATACTGTGTAATTAGAATTAAGTAAACTTTATAAATTTAATAACATAATCTTTAATGATCTTTAAGTTTAGGAGGAGGTTTAAAGAGGTTAGAATAATTGTATTCCACCAAAATATTATCAGCATTTCCACCCATTTCTTTACTTTATGTGTACTCATGCCCTGCTGTTTAAACTCTCTATAATAGTTTTACTGGAAATCTCTGACATTTTTTATAAACAGAGGATGCCCTTCAGAGTTAGTGAAAATATGTCTTAACTTTTAAGAGTGTTTTTGAATTCATTATCTCCAAATCCTGACACAAAATTTTCCATGTTTAACCCTTTTATTTTTTAAATTAGCAAAAAAAGAAGAAAGAAAAAAGAAACCAAGGGGAAATATAGGGTTTTTCTTCCCTTTGTTACTGTGGACCTTCTCCTCCCTGGGCCTTTCTCAGTGAAGACAAAGAATACTTCTCCCCTGTCTCATTATAGTATGTTCCCTTACAGGATTTATCTCTTAAATACATCATTAGATGTGCTTTCTTTCTTCTATAGTTTCAAACTAAAGAAATGCCTGTTCATGGGCTTTAGAAATTTGCTGTTTTCAGAACTAGCTTTGGGGACACGGGCTGGTCAGTAGAGTTCCTCATAGATTAAGACAAAGTAAAGGTCAAGACCTTGGGCAATTTCTCCTCACAGTGGCAGCAATTTCTCTATCTACCCATTTTCAATTTTAATTTTAAATTAATAATATTTCCCTTCTTTACTTATCTCCATAACAATAATCTCTATTTTTCATATTATATTTTTTGCATATTGATATTTTGTATTGTTCCCTCCTCCTAATGTTAGCCACATGAGGCTAAAGATTTTTGTCTGTTCTGTTCACGTCTGTGTCCTAGTATCTGGAATAGCACTTAGCACATAGTAGGACCTCAAAGAATACTGTCAAATGAATGAATTAAATTAATATAGAATATTATTTGAAATCTTGGAACAAATTATGTTATGCACAAATGGAATGAAATATACTCATTTTCCCCAATGAAATAAATTATTTTAAAAGATAATCTCGTCTTTTTGCAGATTTGCTTTACTATCAATCCTATAAGTGTTTATTTTTCAAATTGCGGATTATCTGTGCCTTTCAGGCACTGCTATGAGTAAGGATGGAAAGAGGAAAAGTAGGAAAATATGATATCCTTTCTTTTGCTACTTGTATGATATTTTAAGTAAAGATTTGATATAATACAAAAACAACTAAAGCCTAATAATAGGGTTTGGATATATCCACACAATTAATTTCTTCCATTTAATGGTCTCTGCTTCTGTGGCTATAAATTGCTAGAAATTGACTCTGTGGTAGAAAAACTTTAAGGTTTTTAAATACCCAACTTTTAATAAGGACCATGTAGCAAATTTATTACATTACATATGGTAGGCTACACAAAATCCCTTTCCTCTATGTGTCTGTAGTCTACCTACTGGTGTGCTAAAGCCAGCTCTTACAAGCTCAAGGAAATGGACTTTATGCATCTCTTCCAAACTTCATGTGTAGTAACATCATATTGCTATCTTGAAGCTGAGCATGGAGGAAGTACCTCAACAAAAGGTGAATGCAACAGAGATGTTGCTAACATCTGTCAGTACACCACCAGTCCTATCTGAGTCTGAGGAAACCAAAAGCTAGCTAGTACACTACTCAGCAAAAGAGAGATATAAGTTCCCAATATAAAATGCTTTGATTCACACTAACCTGAAAGACATTAGAAAAGATACCGACTATTTTTCCCGGTGTCCAATGGATACTTACTATATGATGAACGATGATGGTATAGGTAATAAATCCGAACTCAAAAGAAGGAAAAAAGCTGTTTTATTACACCCTGTGAAATGCAGGATATCAGACTGTAATGGGTACTTTGTGCTACACCCTTCTTCCTGGTACTTCTGTAGAGAATTATTCAGAAACAGGAAGTACATTCTGATTCATTTGCAACAGTGGTCTGAGTAATACATCTGTGTAAAATGTGCTAGAGGAAACCATGAGAGTCTGATGAATAAAGGGGGGAAAAAACTTTAGTAGGTCAAAGAAGGCTGGCATATTTTTAAAAAATGACAAAAGAAGCGATGAAGTTCCAAGTTTTGGTGGTTCACTTGTGAGATGTGCTTGAGGGAATTACATTCTTCCTTGAACAAAATACAGATCGTATGCTTGAATTACTTGGCTTTTGTTTATGGATGTTCATGTTGTAATGCTTTTTGTTTCTTGAGATGTCTTTATATGTTGATAGGTGGTATTTAGAAAAAGATCTGAGCACAGTAATACTTGTAAAGATAGACACTATATAGTAAAATCACATAGAGTGCTCTCATTTTTTAATTAAAAATATCAAGAATATTTCACCTATTTTTTTAAAATGAATCCAACATTTAGAAGATATACACTTACACACTAAGATATCATGGAACTTTAACGCTATAAAAGAGATTATTTGATGCTTGTGAATAAATGCAAGGCATGCATGTTAACACTCACCACCTCATACCCTCTTGCAGATAAGACGAATTGACAACATTTGCCACTGTTCCAAACTTAGTTTCATATCATTGGCAGCCCAATGCTCTAGATGACCACTACCGATTATTAGGGATAGCATACAACATGAAACCAATTTATCAATCCTAATATTGGTGAACTATTTCATTTTACAGTTTTCCTGGACATACTGAGCTAAAGAAAACTACTGTCTCATCCAGCTATAAACACACAATTGCTGGATAAATGTTTATTTTAATTTTTTAAAGATATTATTTACTGGGGCACCTGGGTGGCTCAGTTGGTTAAGCCACTGCCTTCGGCTCAGGTCATGATCCTGGAGACCCGGGATCGAGTCCCACATTGGGCTCCCTGCTCGGCGGGAAGCCTGCTTCTCCCTCTCTCACTCCCCCTGCTTGTGTTCCCTCTCTGCCTGTGTTTCTCTCTGTCAAATAAATAAAATCTTTAAAAAAAAAAAAAGATATTATTTACTTATTTTGACAGAGAGAAACACAGCTAGAGAGGGAATACAAGCAGGGGGAGTGAGAGAGGGAGAAGCAGGCTTCCGCGGAGCAGGGAGACAGATGTGGGGCTCGATCCCAGGACTCCGGGATCATGACCTGAGCCAAAGGCAGATGCTTAATGATTGAGCCACCCAGGCACCCCTGGATAAAATGTTTTAAAAGAATTTAAAAATATATGATTTCACTCAAAGAAAGAAGATAAGTTCTCAGATACCAGGACTGAAAGAAGAAACCTGAAGACAGACATGGACTTATTAGTCAACACCACACTAGGCCAGGGAGATATTCATCATAAACTCATTGTTAGGTACCCTGGCCTTAATACTTAGACAGTTTCAAGACATGCAGCCTTCGACTCACTGGAAATGTGGTGCTGAAACTGAATGTGCTGCATAAACCTGGTATCCTGAAGCAACTCCATTCTAGGGAAACGAAGTTATAAAATTCTACATATTGACCTAAGAAAGTAAAATTTTTAAAAAGTGCCATAAGAAATAGTATCTCGGGGTGCCTGGGTGTACACACAATTAAGCATCCAACTCCTGATTTCAACTCAGGTTGTGATCTCAGGGTCGTGAGATCAAGCCCCACATCAGGCTCTGGGCTCTCAGCACAGAGTCTGATTGAGATTCTCTCTCCCTTCCTTCTGACCCTCCCCCTGCTTGTACTCTCTCTCTGTCTCTCTCAAATAAATAAATAAATCTTGATTTAAAAAATAGTATTTTTAATTTTTCCACACACATGAGTTTACAATCTGAATTATGCTTCTTGAATTATTGTGAAATCCAATGAAAAGATTAGGATAAGATCTAGTCTAGGACCAATAAAAACTCTGGGGTACCTAGGAGAAGCTAACACAAACATACTAAATTTGGATATTTCTAAGATCAAGAGCACAGAAACTGCCCTTGAAAAACAACCACAGTTGGGGGGTGCTTGGGTGGCTCAATCAATTAAATGTCTGCCTTCAGCTCAGGTTATGATTTCAGTAACCTGGAATTGAACCCCATGTCAGGCTCCCTGCTCAGTACGAAGACTGCTTCTCCTCTCCTTCTGCCTATCCCTGCCACCCCCCCTCCCCTAGTCATGCTTTCTTTCTCTCTAAAACAAATAAAATTAAGCAAAAAGGAACCCAGTTGAAGATAAGTGCACAATCAAAAACTAAAAGTCATATAGCATATGATCTACCATGAGAGAAAGTGGGCAGAATCAAAATAGAAAGAGTAGCCCTTCAAGCCCTTGAAAGAATAAAATAATCTGAAAGAGACCACAACACAAGTAGGTTTACAACAATATATTTTTTTACTAGAAACTATGATAAAAGAACACTATAAAAAAAGAACAGTTGAAACTGAAAAAGACTCAAAGTAAACTTCCAGAAATGAAAAATAGTCACATACTTTAAAAACACAATTGATGGGTCAAAAGCTGATAACTAAAGGGAGAGTATGTGAACCAAAGTCTACAAATCTGAGGAAATTACTCAAAATATAGCACAGCGCATAAAAGATTGAAAAGAGATTAAGAGGCATGGAGCATGGAATGAGAAAGCCCAAAATATACCTCAAAGAAATTCTAGAAACAGAGAATAAAGAAAACAAAAGAAAGGTAACATTTAAATATTATGGTTAAGGATTTCAAAAATATATGAAATCCATAAATACTTGGAATAAGGAAGTACAATTAGCTCCATATAGAATAAAATACATATACACGCAAATAAATATACATATGTACACATTTAAAAAAAGGGAAATTTTAAAAGCACTTAGAGTAAAAGGGATTATGCACATAATAATGACATTTAGACTGAGAGTGGATTTATCAGTTATGATATATGCTAGAAAACAATGGAATAATATCTTTAAGAGCAAGAGAAAATAGATGCTAATCTAAAACTATCACTCAAGAGAGCAAAATGGATATTTCCTATTTTAAAAAACTGACACAATTTACTATTCTTAGATTCTGAATACTATAAACTATTTTTAAGTGGGAAATCAAAACCAGAAGGAAGCAGTATAAGTGAAATATAGGGAAACATGAATACATATCTGAAAAGGCATTGTCTATAAAATAATATCATGTATATTTTATAGATTTAGGGACAACAATGGACAATAACAACATGAAAGCTAGGGAAAATGAGTAATCAGAGTTAAAGCATGGAAAGGTCCTATCAGTAAAAGTGGAAAACTATTTTACAGCTCTCCAATTAAAAGAAAAAAAAGAATCAGAATGCAAACACCCAACCTACAAGAAAAGAGACTGTAGAGAGGAAGAAGAGGAGAAAAGGGGGAAACAGATTTTGAAAGAGTACAGTAAAAATATATTTATAGCCATAATATAAATAAGTGTAAGTCAGATATTCTCAGAATGGATGAAAAAAGAATCTACAGGCATCTGGGTGGCTCAATCCGTTAAGCTTCTGCCTTTGGCTCAGGTTGCCCCCACAATTGGCTCCCTGCTCAGCTGGGGAGTCTGCTTCTCCCTCTCCCTCTGACCCTCACCACTCCCACTTGTGCTCTCTCTCTTTTCTCTCTCGAGTAAATAAATAAAATCTAAAAAAAAAAAAAAAGAAAAGAAAAGAAAAGAGAATCTAATCATAAGCACTTAGCATGAGCAATCCTAAAATTTAACAAGTGACTTTTAATATACCACACTAGGCAATCTTTAAGCTCTTTACATTTAATACCTCATTTATCATCAGAGCCCAACCCCTGAGGGATATTAATATTAGGAAAAAGTGGAAAGGGACTCAAATTCAAGGGGTTGCCCAAATTTGTATTTACCCATCTACTATCATCACTGCTACTAACTAGCACTAGCTGAGTACTTAGTAGGACAAAGTTCTAAGTGATTTTCTATACTAACATAACTTAATACCCACAATAGACCCATGAAGTATTCCTATTTTGCAGATAAAGAAAATAAAGCACAGAGAGGTTGTGTAACTAGCCCAAGATACACAGCTATATGTGACTGTGTTCTTGTGGCCATATTCTCAACCCCAGTGCTATCCATATAAAGCAAAACTCTGCAGAACAAGAAGACACTGACAAATTTTTAATAGCAACAGGAGAATTAAGGAAACTTTCTTAGAAACCGAGAGATCAAGAGATCAAAAACTTGGTTGGAGAAAAGCAACTATAGTTTCAAGAGATGAAGTAAAGAGTTCCAGATATCACTCCCGGGTAGTGGAGGTCCAGTTAATAATAAACACGGAGAATTATTGCTCTAAAACAGAGTGACAATTCTCCCTGTTTGGGTGATTTGTTTTATTTTTAAAAAATATTTAAAAAACAATTTCACATATAACACTCATTTTTCTTAACCTCTCTACAACTGAGTTTCTTCAATACCTCTGAGTAAGCAGGCTCTAAGAACTTAAAGAACCTGTGTTTAGGGGACAAGGGAGATCCCTTCACATGTTTGTTGGCAGAACAGAAATGAAAACTGGAAAAGTAGGTGATAACAAAATGTAATACCTGGTCTTATACCAGAGCCGTCCCCACCAACTAACTAGGCTCAAGCTCTGACTAAAGACAATTTTATGTAAACCTCCAGACAACAAGTTTTACATGAATAATGTACTAGAAAAAGCTTTCCTTTGCTTGATTAATCAGAAAATTCTTGGATACCTTGACCACAGGGCTTTTGTTGTATGGAATGGAGTCTGGCTCTTTCAGGTGCAATTAAGTTACCACAAGTAATGAAAGGAATGACACACAACCTGCTCTCAAGGAGGCGGGACTAACAAGGTCATTCCAGGTTTGTATCAGCTCTAGGGATTATAGCAGCCAGACTCCGTGGAATTCTACCTTAGTGTTGGCCATTAAATAACATAGTTCTGTCTCAGTCTTCGGTTATTTTTCTGTGTTTTCTCCCCCCTTCTTACCATCTTACACTGCATCTTTTCTCTACCTCAGAGCTTCTCCTTCATTATTACTCCACACTGTACTTTGGACATCATGATCATTATGATTAGCTGCCAACTGTGTGATCTTCTCCATATTTCCCAAATACTTCTAAAAGTGAGCCTCAGATCAGTCTAGGTATTTTCTGTTTCAGAATACTTACCCATCCCAGGCTACTCATTGGCAGCTGTTTGGCTTGATTATTACATTTGCATCAGTCACCTGTGTAGTCAGCTGTGGCTCAGGAGGACATAGTCTAGAACTAAAACACATCTAAAACATAGTCTAAAACATGTCTGATTAATATGGGCTATTCCTTTTTCTGTGACAGACACCATGGGTATAGCATGAATGTGACTTTCAACTAAACATTTTAGATATACAAGTTTATCTGAATCTCTAAATATAATAGAAAACTAACTTTTTACATTCAGAAATCTTGTGTTACTATTACTATAGTGAATTCTTTTTTTATTCCATAATTATGTCTCAGGTAATATATGTGTTACCATATTATCTTTATATAGGACTATTAGAAGTAGACTGCTGCCTACCATGAAAATGAAGGTTCCCAAATTTCAAAGTGGACAGAGTGATTCAAAAGTTCTACTATTTTTCCATTTCCAGCACACTCACAGGACCAATTAAAAGATAATCAGGATTACCGAATGGTAATACTTGCCATTATGTCCAGAATTCGAGAGAGTAATTCAGGTTGATTTTTTAATGAATTTTGAAGATCACAGAAAAGTTAAATACAAGTTTACAAGAGTAAAAATTGAGATTAAATTTGAATGGGTGAAGGGAAGAAAAGCCAAAGGCATAGTAATTCCTGCCAAATGGCTACACTGGATGCTTCTTTTCATATTGGAGTCCCTAGAGGGCAACAGATACACAGAAAATGGGTTGGACTCAATGACACAATGTATCACCATCTTGAAGCAGAGTCCAGATCCGTGATGCTATGGAGGTGCCATGAGTTCAAAAGACTCCAAGCTATCTAGGAACATTTCCAAAATTTTATTTATAGCATTTTGTGAGAATATAAAAACATGGATTCTTAAAAATCCTAAACTAGCATAAAGTCAAACAGAATGGAAATCGGCTGTACTTCTTGTAGAAACTTACATAGGTATGCATGCTCTGCAAAAGTCCCTCAAACCCACCACTGCTATCTGGAAGGAAGAAAGCTTCTGTTTCATATATTCTCTTCTGGATTTTTCTGTTTTCCTGCTTTACCAAGCCCATTCTTCAAAGAATAGCTCCTTTCTTAAACAAAGAAGGCCGTTGGCTGGTGCAGCATAGCTGATCTGTCAGACTTTGACAGATTGAAAAGCTACAAATCTGCAATGAACCAACAATAGGGCTACATGACCTTTAGCACCTCCCTCAGTTGTCTGACCCCATTCTTTTGTCTGCCTCACTTTTAGTTTTGGATATGTTACCTACAACTCTTTCAAAGATCTGATATCATCTTTATATATTTCTGTATAGTTAATTTCTCAATTTCAGGTCCATTCAGTAAAATTTAATTTTTTTCACATATTGTTTCCCCCTTATGATAACTTACACATATATACACACTTAGAGTATACTATTTGATCTCTCAGAATTTGTCTCCAATGGATATTCTCAACTCCTTATCGAAATAGAAAAAAAATTTTCATATATATATATGAAATCACAGAATGGCTGGCTCACTAAAATTTTTTTACTTTGCATAGTACATAGCAACAAGTGACCTGTTAAATGATGACAAAGCCTTTAGATTATGGCTTTAGACCTTTAACCTTTTGACTTTAGGTTGTATCCAGGGAGCAGTCTGAGAGGAAGAATGCAATAAACTGCTTGTAATCTAGTACTCTCAAAAGAAATTACATCAAAACCAGCTGTTACACCACTAGTCATTAAAGACTGACAACATGTTAACTAAAATACGGCCATTACATTGAAAAAGACTTTTCTCCCCTCCCTGGTGCTCCACTGCTAGAGGTCTCCTGCCTCACTTAACAGCATCAGGCAATGCAACAAAGCAAATTCAACACTTACACTTAAACTAGCAAGAAGTAAGTTGCATTTGATTGAGACATGACCTCTTTATTTTAAATGTGTTTGAGGGGTCTTGCCAATTTTGAACAGTGTGGTCTCACAGACTGCTGGCAGATACTTGGGATGTTAACATGTCTTGACAGCTACCATAACTTCCTCGGATGTTTTGTCGCTTTTTTTTTTTATGTGTGTTTGTGTAATATTGCATCTGTCTTTTCCCCTCTTCCTCTTTTGATATGAAGAAAGTTGGTGCAGGGATTTTAATCATAAAGTACAAATTCCCCAGGTACCGTTTTCCAGCTTTCTTCCACTTGAAACATTGAAGGACTTCGAGTTGGAAGTCACACTGGTCTATGTCTGACATCCAATGGCACATCAAAGCTGTAGCATAAAAGCTTGAAATCTTTCTGGGGACTGTCATCCAGCCACGCCAGCATTTAAACTCCAGCAAACAGTACGGGTAGGGTTCAAAGATGAAAGTCAAAATCAGTGTGGGAAGCACATAGCAGTAGTTGAAAAACATGGGGTAGAAAACATGTTGCTAAGTGCGTGCTACAAACACAACCTGTACAAACGAGAGAGTGCCAAGGGCATCCAAAGAGGAGAAGATGCCTTTCCCTGCCTGGGAAACCAGGCATCTGAGCAAGAGGGAAACTCCAGTGCATAGCCAGAGGACAAATTCAGCAAGTGGCACCATTTTGTGGGCATCTTTATGACCTTGTTCTCTCTCATTCAGGGTTCAGTAAGTAATCCTCTCATTTTAGAAAAGGCTCCTTGTTGAAATGTATTCAATAATTCCAAGTTCTTTCCTACATTCCTGTTCTGAATTCCATACCAATTTTAACTTTGATTTCTTTTTAGTAAAAAAAATAAATGTTTATCATATACAAATAAAAATTATGTGATCTTATAAGGCTGACAAGCTTTTTTTTTTTTTAAATCCACAGATGCAGACCAAGTCTTCACCCACTGAGAGAATCTGGGAGTTTTACTTTTACTCAAGCATCTAGAATTAAATTCCAGCATGCTCCTATTTGTTCACCTATGGGTTGCATAATTGCCAGGCAGCCCCCGCCTCAGCACCAGGCCTGGTACAATCAAACACAAGGTCAGGATCTTGCTTGTTGCTTTTAAGTATTGTGGGGATTGAACAAAGGGCAGTGGAGTCAGAACACCCACATTTGAATAGTAGCTCAACTACCTGCTCTGTATTTTTGCAACAACTTCTCCAGGCTTCAGGTTTCATATCTGTAAAATGGAGCTGACACAGCCACTGCTCTCAGATTTCACCAACTGGGTTTTTTGAGTAAAAATCCCCTAAAATAATTTGCATGAAGGGGTTCTATATAAAGGGCTATCCATATAAAGAATGAGCACTTTTGTCACTTCCTGCTGTCACTTAATTCTCCAGGAGTATGAATGGTGATCCTACATCTTGGGACCATCTGGCTTCACCATGTACAAGGTCAATCCCACATATACTCTCCAATGGGGATGCTGACATCCCTGATGTTGATCCCTCTAAGGGATACAAAAGAGTTCACTAGTAAGTAAAATGTCAGTAATGCCCACATGCCTGATCACCCTAATAGCTATAATAATAATAATAATTTTAGCACTGTAAAGTTTATAAAATTCATTGTCTAACCAGTAGTAGGTAGGGAAAACACAAAGTAAAATGGACAGGGCTTCTAACTTTACCTTGCATTGTTAATCCACATACATATTCTGAAAGGGGTTCCAAAAGTCTATTTACATGGCTCTTTTCTACTCCTTTACCTTGTAAAGGAAAATCAATTTTCCATATTTTGAAGGTATTTATGTCTTCTCTTTCCAGTGAAAATCCTCACCCTGGCACACTTCCTTTCATTTACATACTGAACATGACATATGAATGAATATAGTATACCTCTTTTTTTGTAATACTCTGCCCAATTCACAAGAACTCCAGACTTATCTTTAAAAACTTTCTCTAATTCACAGAAATGAACCCTATGACAGCCGTGCTTATATTTCATGACCACAGTTGATTGGGTCAACGATAGACACTTGACCTGTGTTCAATCAATCAGATAATCTTACCCTAATTATAGAATTAAGATTTAGAGATTATTTCTACATGTTGCAAAAACCACAAGCTGTAAATTTAAAGATTGTGACAGACATGTTTGTAGAAGGAAGAAAAGCTGGACACACACTTAAAAAGAAGCGAAAATGAGAGGGTCCTAACAGTGTCTGGATCACAACAAATCATGATGCATGTATGTAATGCTTCTCTTTGGCTTCATAACACATTCCTATATCTTTAAAATAAATTGCATTCTTTTTTGTTATTGTTATCCTACATTAAATGGATTTATGTTTTGTGCAAATTTCTAAAAAAAAAGAAAGAAATTGAGGGCACCTGGGTGGCTCAGTGGGTTAAGCCTCTGCCTTCAGCTCAGGTCATGGTCTCAGGGTCCTGGGATCGAGACCCACATTGGGCTCTCTGCTCAGCAGGGAGCCTACTTCCTCCTCTCTCTCTGCCTGCCTCTCTGCCTACTTGTGATATCTCTCTCTCTCTCTCTCTCTCTCTCTCTGTCAAATAAATAAATACAATCTTAAAAAAAAAAAAGAAAAAAAACGATATTGAGATTTTGTACTCACTAAGCTATTTAAGATATCTTAACAGCCTCAGGAAAGTGAGGAAAATTGAATGTATAAATGGAGATATCAATAAGAAATTTTGTACATCTATCATAAGAACCAAAAATTTCCTGCAAGATTTGGTGATATATTTTCTAAGATTTTATTTATTTATTTGTCAGAGAGAGAGAGAATAAGCATGGGGAAAGGCAGACAGAGGGAGAAGCAGGCTCCCCACAGAGCAAGGAGCCCAAAGTGGGACTCAATCCCAGGATCTGGAATCATGACCTGAGCTGAAGGCAGACACTTAATCAACTGAGCCACCTAGGTGTCCCAAGATCTAGTGATATTAAGTCCATTATATTAGTGGTTCATTATATCTATAGATCAGATTCTTGTATCAGTTAAGAGTTAGACCAAATAACCATTAAATTTTTATCAGCCATTGCCAGATTTTTATTTTAGAGCTGACCAAAAAAATTATCCATCCATTGATAGCTCTATCTTTCTATCTAACTATCTATCCAATATCATGATGTTTGGATAGTAAAAAGATCCTTTCATAGGGACAAGAAATGATATCCAAAATGCATTGCACATATAGGCTCTCAAATACCAAAACTAGCTTATTCCAGGGTTAGGGCCAAGAACATACAAGATGAGCCTGGAATATTTTGTTATGCCAGAAAGTATCAAGAAAATGATGGGTTATGTCACAGGAATAAAGAGTCTATTGGATGAGACCCCCACCCCCACCCCGACCAGATCTGGGATAATTTGTTAACTAAAATAATTAAGAACAATAATGAATTTTAGGGGCTCCTGGGTGGCTCAGTTGGTTATGTGCTCGACTTTTTATTTCCTCTCAGGTCATGATCTCAGGATTAGGAGATGGAGCCCCACTTCCAGCTCCGTGCTCAGACTATCACGGAGCTTGATAGTCTCTCTCTCTCTCTCTCTCAGCCCCTCCCCCCACTTACGCTCACTCATGTGCTCTCTCTCTCAAATAAATCAATCTTTTAAACAATACTGAATTTTAGAACTATTGAAAAAATAGGAATCTGTGAGTCCATATCAATAATTAAACAATAAATACGTAAATAAAAAGGAAAGGCTCCTGGCTTAAGGATGAATGCCAATAAATATGGAGAGAGTGCTGAAGTTGGAAAATCAGCATTTTGCAACCACTACAGAAAAGATTGGATCAAACAAAAATTATCAATAGATGTTAAATCTAGAGAGGAATTTTGACAAGGAGCAAAATATTTGCATGATCTTAAATTGTGTCCCCATAGACTGCTTATTAATGATAAGGAAGAAAAAAACAGCAATTAAAGAGTGAAGAAATCAATAACACTTTGAACGTACAAACAAAAATGCTATTGCCAAAGAGGAATAAATGAGCATCATCCATCTCTGATGTGATACCCTCAGAAGGACACATTACCTATGCAGGATTCTGGCCAAGAATGAATAAACTGAACCTGAAGCTTGATGAAGAAACAGCTGGATGAGCCCAAATGAAGAAATGCTCTATTTTAAAAAGAAAGGAATTATCACTGTCATTAAAAGCAGAGAAAGACTGTAAAAATGTTACAGATTGAAGGAGGCTAAAGAAATATGATAATTATATATATTATCTGACCTAGCTCCTAAACGGGAGGGAAATGTGCTCTAAAGGACATTGTGGGATCAATTTTAAAAATTGGAAAATGGACAATAATTAAAGTACTGTATCGATGTTAAATTCTCCAGAAGTTTATCATTGCACCATGGATATGTGAGAGAATATTCCTGTGCAGAAACAAACAAATTTATTTAGGGATAAAGAGTCATGTGACACAGTGAGAGAGTGAGAAAAAGGAAATGCTAAAACATGAAGCAAAATGTTCACATAGGTGAATTCTGGGCGAAAGTTTTATGAGTCTCTTTTAAATTAATTTTATTCTTGCTTTTTCCCCCTGTAAGCTTTAATTATTTCCAAATAAAGTGTAATTATTTGAAAAATATCCTCTCATAGACCAGAATGAGACTACAGAAAATGTCTAATCAAATATTTCTCATACTGTTCTAAGAGATTTAATAGGTGCTTTGAAAAAAAAGAAGTATTTCATGTTTAAAAACAGTCTAAAATGATAGGTTAATAAAATAAAAAGTTCTTTACTGAAGGGCTTCTCTGAGCCTTCCCTATGTATGCTGTGGACGGAGGCCGTGAACCTCCAGAAAAAGGGCTTTCATTTGAAGTGCTTAAAGAATAGATTTGGAATTTGGAACATTTTTGTCAATATCCACTTTACCTTTTATCTAGTCTCCATCCTTCACAGATAAAGAAATGGACCTTATAAATGATAAATGATACTAGTTTTGCCCAAGGGGATGTAGCTTGTGATAAGAATAAAAGTATCTAACACCTCCAGAGCACTTACTATGTGCCAGCTGAGAGTTGCTAATTATTGCATTCTTCTGTTTATGTATCCTTCATTTTTATGGTTTAAAATGAAAAACAGGGGCACCTGGGTGGCTCAGTCAGTTGAATGACTGACTTGATTTCAGCTGAGGTCATGATCTCAGGGTCATGGGCTGGAGACCCGTGTAGGCTCCCGGCTCGCCAGGGAGTCTGCTTGAGATTCCCTCTCTCTTTCTCTTCCTTTGTCCCTCCCCATGCTCATCCTCTCTCTTTTTCTCTCTCAAATAATCTTTAAAAAAAAAAAAGAACTACTAAAATGAAAAACAAATTTCTTATATTTCCTGACATTGACATATATAACAATTATCTCAGTGAATATTAAAACACAATTTACATTAAATACTTGTAATTGCTGAGCTGGTTGTGTATTGTTTCAAAATTTTTAATGCATGCTATTGGCCTCCTATGTGTAGGGACTTCAGAATATAATGATTATTGGGTTGTTTTTACGTTGCATTTTGTGTTGCCGAGTGTTTTGCAATCAGTTCTATCACTTGTCCTTCCCAGCACCCTCTTAATAAGGGACAGCAGTATGTGAAATTTTCTGAATGGACCATAGACAAAAATGATTTCAAAATGTCAGGTGTAAGTCTAGTGGAACTTCATCTGAGTTCCAGGATCACTCCCCCAGCTGGTACAATTAGCTACCCCCCTCAAGGACCTGGTCCAAGAAGCGTAATCAAGTCAAAGATGTTGATGGGCTGAGAGAAGAAAGCTGCTGAATGATATCTATGTGCTGAGAGAATTGTCTAAAAGCGTTTTTACTACTGATTAGTTTCTTAAGTTAGTCGCACATCAGCCTAATTTTCTTTCCACTTGTAATTTTCAAGTATATTCACTAAAGGCCAACCTTCTAATTCCCACTTCAGTGGAAGTTCTGAGCAGCTCCTTATGTAATATGTGTTGCAATAACATTGTATGAGAAGAAGAACAAGTATCTGTGACTTAATAATGAAGAATTACGGTACAGATGGCAGTACTTGTCTTAGTGACCCCTGATGTAAAAAACCGATGGCTTTCACGATGCAGCCTCCTCGGCCCAACTGGGCTGATGACTGCTCCAGCTAAATGAAAGCTTGCCAGTGTGCAAAGCCACTAGACATGACAGCTAACTGAGTGTCTGCAGGAAACCGTTGTCGATCTCAGTTACTGTTTATTTTACTAGCAGAAGTTTATCAGTCAAAATCTACCAGGAGTAGAGCCACTGGAAAAGCCAGGTAAACTGGTGAATTCATGTATCAACCATTCACAAAGAGCAAATTTGAGTGTAGACACTCCCATAAAGCCATAAAGTCTAAATTATAAAACCCTGACACAATTAACTAAAATCACAACTGTCCAGTAATTAGATCAGTTTCTAAAAGGGGATTAGAACTGACATATAGGGGCGCCTGGGTGGCTCAGTTGGTTAAGTGACTGCCTTCGGCTCAGGTCATGATCCTGGAGACCCAGGATCGAGCCCTGCATCGGGCTCACTGCTCCGCGGGAAGCCTGCTTCTCCCTTTCTCACTCCCCCTGCTTGTGTCCCCTCTCTAGCTATATTTCTCACTGTCAAATAAATACCTGCATGTCCAGCCTCATTTTCAAGTACAGCATCAACCCCCCACCAATATGCAGTCTCACTTACTAGAGTTTTAGTTGCCTGTAGTCAACTGTGGTCCTGAAACATACTATTCTCCTTCTGACAAACCTTCAGAAGGTCAGCAGTGGCCTGATGCAACATCACAATGCCTGCATCATTCATCTCACCTCATCTTATCATGTAGGCATTTTATCATCTCACATCCTCACAAGAACAAGGGTGAAGATAGTACAGCTAGATATTTAGAGAGAGACTACATCACATAACTTTTATTATAGTATTTTTTATAATTGCTATTTTACTATTTGTTACTGTTAATATATGACTGTGCTTAATTTATAAATCACACTCTATCATAAATATGTATGTATGAGAAAAGCCGCAGTACATAGGGGCTTAGTACTCTCTGTGGCCTCAGGCATCCGCTGTGGGTTTTGGACAATGGCCCCCCATGAAGAGGTACATTGAGCACTGTAAGTTCTCACCACTACATCTTTGCCAAACCTAATACTCTCTCATGCTCTTTTTTCTCTTCTTCTTCTCCCTCACACTATTTGCCTCTGCATCTTCCTGAAAACTTCCTACCCTTTCTTTTTAATTCTTGGCCCATGCTTCAGTTTTTCTGCTCAGGTGCTCCCTGACTTCCAGCTCCCACCCATAGACAGGTGAGTATTCTTCCTCCAATATCCTTTCTGTCCTTTTCACTTTTATATCATCATATCTCTTCGTATTGTATGGATTCATAACAATTTGTTTACAAGTAGATTTCATTCACTAAACTATAAACACCTGTAAAGTGGGGGCAGACTGTGTTTTAGTCTGTCTTTTATACAAAGGCCTAATAGTGTACTGATGCATATAGGCCATCGATAAGTACAAAAATGATCTGCTGAACTTTAGGTCCATCTAGGAGTTTTATTGGCTCACTTTTAAAAAGCCTGTTAAGCCTGGTGATAGGTATTAAGGAGGGTATGGAATGCATGGAGAACTAGGTGTTACACGCAAACAATGAATCATGGAACACTACAAAAACTCATGATGCCTAACATAACCCAATTTAAAAAAAAAAAGAATTAACCTGATGAATTAAACAAAAAAGCTAAGATACTTACAAATGGCATACATTATTTTATAGCATTTTTTACTAAAATGATCTAGAGTAATTTAAAATATTTGAATAGTATAGAAAAAGTGAAGAAGTAACAAATCACCAGGCTAACCAGTTATCCACAGATGCATCAAACCTATACACATTTACAGACATAGGTATACACTTTTACAGAAATGGTATCATTTTACACAAGTTCTTGTATAAACTGATTTTTTCACTCAATTATGTGCCATAGTGTGTCAATAAATATAATTTAAATCTTATTCCAGCAGCAGAGTAGTTGTTAAAATGGATATAACATGCTTTAACATATTGATGGATTTAGACTGTATATTCAGTTTTTCATTGCAAAATTGGCACAATGATTTTTACTAGAAATGTGTATGTTATGATTATTAGTAAAGCAGAGCATCTTTTCATAGATTTATTGCTCATGTATATGTTCTCATTTATAATTTACTATTATAGTGTTCTGACAAACATTTCACAAATGATTGTCCATGCTTTTAACATAACAATGTAACTAATGTTGAAACTTCATGTAAGGGGTCAAGGAAAGGAAGAAAACTTTTTTTGATAAATCTGCCTTTAAGTGTCCATCAGATGGAAGACATTTACAGGCCTCTGCCAAGAATAAGAATGACACTGTATACAAAGTCCAAATTGTAGAGCTGGGAACTGCGTCTTGGGTTGTATTTAATTGGGAGATAAGAACTTCAGAAAATCAGGATATTCATCTATTAATTTTTTTTGCCTTTTCCTCAAAGTAATTTCTCATAATATTCACTAAAAATACACATGACTAATTTACTGATCTCAGATCTTTTATTTATGGTTTACATGTCACCATGTCATCTGGCTGGTGATGTCCACAGGAATTTTAAATACACATGATAAAATAGAATTTATATATCTCAAATTACAATTTAAAAATCAGTTTACTTTCTGAAGATTTATATGGCCTTTATTTGACCGGAATACTTGACACAATGTACTTATCAAACTATGCTCTATCTTCCTGAAATGTTTAATCCTACAAGATAAAAATAAGACACTCTCAGGCAAGGATTTAAATATACACCTGTATATCCCTTTTGTGTTACAATTCACAGTGGCTTTGTTGATCTCAAAGGTACTAAAATAAATTTGATTATCATGCTGTAAACACCATTATTCTAAGCTATTGAAAGATTAGTAGGTGAGAGTCTGGATAATGTTGTTTCTAAGCAAAAATGGAAAAGCAAAGTTTCAGGATCGATTTTTGTCAGATATGTGAACACCCGTTCTATAGAATTCGGCTCCTGTTTTGACAGCTTATTGAATGCTCTCCCAACTTTTCCTGCCTGGTAATGTCTCCCATTAATTAATACCCGTTCTCTGTTCACAGTTTTGATAGAACAGCAGTAGTTGTTAACATAACACTCGTAATCACAATTGTTCAGGTATGTTTTTTGTCTGTGTCATGTACGAGCTTCAGATATTAAATGTTGCCCGAAGAGAAATGTAAGGTGGAATTTTTAAGAATAAAATTAAGTCCTGTGATGGGAATAACAACCCCGAGTTTGCATTTCACTTTTTTTTCCCCTTTCCTTCTGGTGGTATCAAACTCTGCAAATCATCTTCTCCCTGTCTTTTGTTTTTGTATGAATCAGGCTATAAGAATTAGATATTTAAAAATCTTTAACTATATTTAGAACACAGTGATTTTACTTGGCAGAAGTGAGGAGCACTTTACTGCATCAGTGTAAAATAAAGGTCATCAAGAGAGGTCATATGTTCAGATACAATGATTCCCTTACAGTGCGAAGTAATTTAGTGATACTAACTCTCAACGTCTTTAAAGTTTGCAAGAATGTGATGCAATGTTCCTCCAAATCATTAAGCCAGAAAGAGCATGAAGACTCTTAAAAATAATTACATACAAAAGTTTTCCTGGAGGGACTGAACATGGTTACTGGATGCATTTGAAAGGTTATACATGAGCATTAATAAAAATTTGACAAAATTTTTATAAAAACAGTTCTTATATGAAATTTTTGATAAGTTTGTATTTTTCCTTCAAGGCTTTTTTCCTATGCATTATAACATCACATCACAAATAATTTACCTGTCTTATTAGCTCTTTTTCAAAACTATCATTGTAATGTCTGAATAAAATGCTTTTGAATAGATTAAGTAGAGTTTTACTTAATCATTTATCTATAAGCATTGATTTGCTTCTTGTAAAAAATATATAAATAATATTCTGAAAAACACCTAAACTTGGATTTGTTGCTTTAAGACACATTACCAAAAGTGGAATTATTGGATGAAAGAATATTAATGTGTGTGTGTGTGTGTGTGTGTGAGTGTGTGTGTGTGAAATGTCTAGAGAAAGAGAGAGAGAAATTGGTGATTTTCTTGCTATGTCTATAGATTACGGTAAAGATTTAACTTAAATATAATTTGTCCTACATTAGGCCAACAAGAAAGGATAATGAAAATTAAAATAATACAAGATTTATTTATGAAGTGTGATTGAAATGACAAATAAAATTTCTGAAACCTCTAGCCTTGTCCATAAAATAAACCAAACACTATCTATCCATGAATCAGTTTGAAGAATAATTTTCTTAAAAAATCATTTTCGAAAGCATTGGCTAGAAAGAAGTTCCTCCTGTTTTTTTGGTCAAATTAGGCTGTTTTACTGCTAAAGTCCACTTTGTTTTTAAATTAAGATTAAGAAGTTTTCCTTTTCTATCAACAGTTACTAAAAGAAAGAACAAAATCAAGGTTTCATACACAAAAATAATGATTTAAGTATTTTTTAGACCACAAGAAAAAACACTGGTTTTCTGATTATACATTATCAAAGAAGAGAAAATATGAGCCTTCTGTGGAGATCTACAGCAATAATTTAAATACAATCTTAGTTCAATGTCATGATCGGTTAAGGAAAACAGATACAGGTTGAGGGGAAAGACTAAAAAGATAGAAGAAAAAAAATCACATGGAAAAAAAAGAGAAATAGATAGGCAAGAGAAATAGAGGGAAAGCCACAGAAAAGAGAAACACAAATAAACAAAGAGCCACAAAGCAAGGAAAGAAGAAATACATTAAGTGCTTTTAAAGACCCAGAGGGGAGGGTCTGTTCAAACAAAAGCAAACCACTTTGGTCACACTGTGGAGTGTGCTGGGACAGGGACCCCCTGATTATTAGCTTTTGTGATCACGTCTTTCAAATACTGACTGAGGGGCAGAACGCTGATGAACCAACGAACATTCTAAACATGAGATCACAACTGAGTCTCCATTACTGACCTTGAATAGCTGGGAGAAGGAAGAGTGACCCCTGCAATTGTGTCAAATTCAACTTGGGTTTACTATGGAAGATCCGACATGAACCATTTCTCAAAGGACTGTGATCAGCCCAACATAGTTGTCTGCACAAGTAGCTCCTGGGCAAGTGTTGTCTAATTTCACTAACAAAAGGAGAAATTATCTTTCCACCAGCTGGAAATAAGAGCAAAGCTCAGCATCACTTGTTCATTTTATTTTTGATTATTTTTCATTAAGGATGTTTTTACATTATGTTTTTCTTCTTTCCCAAGGAAACTAGCAGGGAGGCCTCATTTTCACTGCATTGATATGGTGTGCCATTCTTGGCAGGGAACTGTAGGTGTTGCTGAAGCTACATAGCTGAAAAGGCTAAACCAGGCCCCAATCCGTGGCTTATTCCAGTTCTATTTTAGCCTTGTCCTCTTCCTCCCACTCAAATTCTGTACCCTGCCATGTGTTTGGATTTGCTGCATCCTCCAGTTCTTTGCACTAAATATACTCTTAGAAGCCTGAGCAAAACTTGAAGATGAATCATTCTCTCTGGAAGCCTCAGCTTCATGGTGGACAGCTCGTAAACTGGAATAGAGTCAGTTGGATGGGGGAAGTAGAGACAACAGTAGTCGGTTCACCATGTTCTGCAAAGGGAGCCAAGGGGGTGGGTGCGTGGGAGTTTCAGAGTAAACTGAAGCAAATGCTCATATTACACTTTAAAGAAAAGTTGGTTAAAGAGCTATTACTCTAAAGATTATGCTCTAACGCTTAGAGTTTTGTGTTCATCACTTGTTTTTTGGGTCAGCCATTTTTTTCTTTTCTTCTTTTTTTTTTTATTGTTATCCTTTGACTGGTTCTCAGAGCATAATTTGTTTCCAGTCTTTTTTGTTCTACAAGTGAAAAGGTCAATGCCCTTTGACATTGCATGAGCTGTTCAGTGCACCAGGGGAAACATCATCAGCACGGCTGGGCTTAAAACAACTTCAGGGCAGCCAGAGTCAAACACAGGAAGTGTTGTTCAAACCCCCAGAGAATACTGGCTTTGTTTATTAGCCAACTTACATCTTGTTGAATTGCTAAGTGCTGCTATCTTGAATGAGGAGATATATCAGAGACTCCAAACCCAGATGAGGTATTTGTAAGCATGATATAAGAACATCAGTCTCCTAAAGTGTCCCCTACAGGAATCTAAATACAGAGTGGCTATTTTCTTAAATGGGAAAAGTTCCATCTCAGGTCCCCATAGTCCAATACATGCTAAATGATTCTACAAATGAACAAACACTGCTTTGATGAGACAGTAAATTTAGTGGGAGAAATAATCAACAAGAAATGCAGAAAAAAATGTGTATTTCTTTTATAAACAGTCTAATCAGGAAATGAATTACACATTCAATCTTGTACTCACTTTTTTTTTTATTTTTTTTATCAATTTAGCCCAGGAAACACTGACCTGCTTGAAATAGCATCAGAAACATTTTTATTTGCATAGCATGTGTAAATCTCTCAGTGTTCAATGAATGATTAACTGTTACGTTACTGGTATAAGATAATATTTTAACTCCATTTCACAGATTAATTGAGAAAGAAAGGTTACATGTTTGCCTAAGGTAACTCAGCAAAGCTAACCCAGAGACACATTTAGTTTCTTGAATTACTGATTCTTGTCTTATGTTTCAAATCAGTGAATCATTTTGCTTCTAAATATATTGGAGGAGATTCAAGGCACCGTGGAAAAAATCACATTATAGAGCAGTCCATTTGGAAACAGAAGAAATCTGGATAAAATGCACACCAACCTTATTCTGTAGTACCTAGGGCAGCATCAAAGAAAGGAAAAATACAGCCCAAAGAAGGAAAAGTCCCAAGTAGATAGTAAATGGTTTGGCTATGCAGAGAGCCATCTCTTTGGTTTCAGACCAAGAATCAAGACACTTGGGCACTGGTCCAAGCTCTGTCACATACTTAGCTGGATGTTTCTAAACCTCACTGAGTCGGATTTTCCTCATCTATAAAATGGATATAATAAGACCTGCCCTCCCTTGTGGAAAGTCATGAGTTTCAAATGGAAGTATGGACACAAAAGAATATTTTAAAGAATATTATAGGTTGCAAAGTGCTGTACAAATTTCATTAATGATTGTAGTAGTGGTACTATTGTTCTTTTACAAAGAGAATGACAGGAAGCCAACGAATAAAACTGTCATAAATTAATGGTTCTTAACTATTTTATGTCACCAACCCCACTGAAAATCCATGAAAATCATGGACTCTCTTCAGAAAATTCACATTCAGAAACATATCCAAAATTTTAATTATAATTTCAAGAGATTAAAAAATCATCTGAATTGTACTTGTTCCTAGAATTCACATTAAGAACACTTGTTGTAGAGGAAGAACAGAAATGGCAGATTATCTGGAAAGCAAGGAGGCATGAGAATAAAATAGCAAAATGGACATATTAGTGAGCCTAATTGGTCTTGTAGTATAAAGCTATAAGTAGGTGGGTTAGAGTCATTCAGAAGTGAGATGTGGGCATAGAAGGCTGGCTGAGGAACAGGGTTAACATTTTCTTGTCCAGGAGAGAAGAAAAGTCCTACCTATTTCCATAAAAATTTCAGAAGCATTCTTACAAAGATGTAGTGATAAATCAAGGAAAATGTGTTTTTCAGTCATTTGGGAGAAATTCTGGTTTTAATTCCTCCTTGATCTGGCTTAGTAGTCTCTCTCCTGAGTCCTGCTCTGAGTAGTATAGGGGAAAGGGGTCAGAGATTCACAGTGATAGTGCTTGTTATGTAAAATTGCTAATTTGTATAAGTCCAACAAGTATCTGTGAATTTTTCTCCTCCCAAAGATATCTCCCCAGTCATGCGGTCACCCAAAACCAGAGTGGTTTCTCCAATTTGCCATACTAAGATGACTGACTTTACCTAAAGTATCTGAAAATAAAATCATCAGTAAGACATAGAAATTGGGTACTTAACTGTTGGGCCATCTTTTACAGTGAAGTTGCAGATTGGTACTCTTGCTTATTATCATGTGGATGTGTGTGCACATATTCCTCCATTTTATCATGGCAGGTCACCTTGGGATATACTGCTCATCCTAGTATTAAGTTTTTGTCCTCAGATTAACTCTTTTTTTTGTAGCCCACATAATAGTTCTACCTGTGTGTTCTATTACATAAGGCAAGACTTGGTTATATTCTTTTCAGTGCTCACCTCTGAAAAATTCCCAATTGTAAAAAAAAGATATGAATCTCAAAGGAGTTGGAGAGGTGGAATTAATAAGTAAAGCCAGACAGCTCTGACTCTGCTATACTTCTTGAGTGTTAGAAATGGCAATCAATTTTAGGAATCATAGACTTAGTATATGCAATTCCAAACAGAGAATTTTCTTTTGAGTACAAGCTATGAGAACCTCAGCAAAATATCTTGGTGATCTAAGCAGAAGTGCCCCCTTACCCATGGCTTTGCTTTCCATGGTTTCAGCTACCTGCAACCAATAATGGTCTAGAAGCAGATGATCCTCTTTCTGACTATCCTCAGAAGGTTATTAGTACACTAGTCCTAAGGTCACAATGTCTATGTCATTCACCTCACCTCATTTTATTATGTAGGTATTTTATCATCTCACAGCATCACATAAAGGGTGAGTTCAGGACAGTCGGATATTTCGAGAGACCACATTCATATAGCTGTTATTAGAGTAGATAGTTATAATATCTTATTTTATTATTGTTGTTGTTAATCTCTCACTGTGCCTAACTTACAAATTAAACTTTATCAAAAGTATGCATTACAGGAAAAAACATAAGGGGTTTGATACTATCCACAGTTTCAGACATCTGCTAGGTGTCTTGGAATGTATAAGGTGGGACTACTATTTAGAGGTTTTCTATGGTGTTCTGTATGACGCTTAGAACTGTATAAAGAATCTCGATTTTGACAAACATGTTATTTATTAATCTGGAAAAACAAAAGATAATTTGGCATTACTAGAAAGTTTTTTATGGAAATCAAATATATCATACAACTTTATGGCATCTAGCTGATAATCTACAGGACTATTTTATTTGATATTTAACATATGCTCTCAGAATCTATTATTATTTTACTTATACAAGACTTTCAATATAAAATGTAAAATGTAGTGATAATGAATCACTTTATTATCTTATTACACGCAGTATTTGAATATCTTTAGATAAGTTTCTTTGAATGAAGCAAATCTTGCTTTTTTATTAACAAATATTGTAGGGACTATTAGTTAGCAACTTCAAAACTCTTTCTGGGGGTGCTTGGCTAGCAGTCAGAAGAGCATGTGACTCTTGATATTGGGGTCGTGAATTCAAGTCCTGCATTGGATATAGAGATTACTTAAAATAAATTAATTAACATTTTAAAAATGTCTTTAAATTTTAATTAGTAATTTCCAGAAACACTAGTAAATATTTTGCTAAAGTTTAGCACTAAAAAAATCCAAGTTCACTAAAACCACATTGTTTGAGATTATAATTATAAATTTACATGGTTACAATATTTATATGGGATAAGAGTAGAATAATGTGTTTTTTGTGAAGGCTATTGATTTGCATTGATTGCTTCTTGGAGGCAAGAAACAGAATCAATATCATGATGTTGATATTAATTTGTACTTATATTGTCAAACCTGAAAACAAGAAGATCGTTGTTTTGGCAACAATCTCATTTATCACTATTCATTTGGAGCAATCTGAGAAAAGGATGTCCTGTTCTAAAAATTTCCACTATGCAACGCATAGTGCAGGGCAAGTAATGGGGGCATTTGTATTATATCTATACAACTATGGTATAAGATCTAATTACATGCTATTTAGTCAATTATTTGTTAATCTACCTAGTCATTCATTCTTTTAACCCACAACACACTGTACAAAACTCTGGAAATATGGAGATAAGTAAGACATGGCTCCTTCTCCCAAAGGACTTGGTTATTAAGAGAGGAGGACATTAAAAGTTATGATCAATTACATAATAATCCATAATAATAAGTGCTATTTTAGGAAGGATATTTATTGCTCAATTCTACCTAGTAAAAGAAAAAAGGGAAATGCTTGAAAAACAGAGAGCATGGAACACAACCTTGAAGGTAATGTAAGTATTCTTTGTATGAGATTATTAATGTTTTTATTTTTAAGCAGTTTTATTTGGATATTCTGTTATTGGCAGCCCCAAAGCTTCTGATACAGGTTTTAAGCATCTACATCATGAGTTGCTTTTTTTGTAGGTCAAAACCAGTTAAATATCAGCAATTTCATACACTTCAACCTTAAAGCTAACATGAAGAGATCAGTTTTAAGCAAGGGATTAACATAGTCATAATTGGCAGCTCAGAATGATCATACTGACAGGAGAATATAGGACAGATTTACAGGGATCTATGACAATAAGCAAGGAAAGCAGTTTGAAAACTATTCCAGTAGCTGAACTGAGAATTAGTCGAGTAAATTAAGGCAAGAACAGCAAGAATGGATATTTGCAAATGACATATCAGAGAAAGGGCTAGTATCCAAAATCTATAAAGAACTTATCAAACTCAACACCCAAAGAACAAAAAATCCAAACAAGAAATGGGCAGAAGGCATGAGCAGACATTTCTCCAAAGAAGACATCCAAATGGCCAACAGACACATGAAAAAGTGCTCAATATCACTCGGCATCAGGGAAATACAAACCAAAACCACAGTGAGATACCATCTCCCACCAGTCAGAATGGCTAAAATTAACAAGTCAGGAAACGACAGATTTAGGTAAGGATGCAGAGAAAGGAGAACCCTCCTACACTGTTGGTGGGAATGCGAGCTGGTGCAGCCACTCTGGAAAACAGTATGGAGATTCCTCAAAAAGTTGAAAATAGAGCTACCCTATGACCCAGCAATCGCACTACTGGGTATTTACTCCAAAGATATAAATATAGTGATCTGAAGGGGCACGTTCACCTGAATATTTATAGCAGCAATGTCCACAATAGCCTAACTATGGAAAGAACCTAGATGTCCATCAACAGATGAATAGATAAAGAAGAAATGGTATATATATCTATAGTGGAATACTATGAAGCTATCAGAAAACCCCAAATCTTGCCATTTGCAATGATGTGGATGGAATTAAATAGTATTATGCTAAGTGAAATAAATCAATCAAAGAAAGACAATTATCATATGATCTCACTGATATGAGGGACTTGAGAAACAAGACAGAGGATCATAGGGGAAAGGAGGGAAAAATTAAACAAGATGAAACCAGAGAGGGAGAAAAACTCTAAGAGACTCTTAATCTCAGGAAACAAACTGAGGGTTTCTGGAGGGGAGGGTAGTGGGAGGGAGCCTTAGCTGTCCAGTCCCTTCTGATTCCAAGTTATAGAACCATATTCTATGCCTTGTGGCATATCAGACATCTGCCTCACCTCCACAATCCTTGTACCTAGTCTAGTTGGAAGATAAATAAGGAAATTAAAAGTATCTGTCATGTCCTATAATTTCTAGAGCTTTATTACCGGTGTTAATAAATCTAAGAGTGGAAAAGGTTTTTAGGTAATTAAATTTTAAAGATTCTTACAAGTAACATATTAGTTTTCTTTTAAAGAACTCTATAGAGGGGCACCTGGGAGGCTCAGTTAAGCATCTGCCTTCAGCTCAGGTCATGATTCCAGGGTCCTGGGATCAGGCTCAGCGGGAAGCCTGCTTCTCCCTCTTCCCCTCCCCCTGCTCGTATTCCGTCTCCCACTGTCTCTGTCTCTCTGTCAAATAAATAAATAAAATCTTCAGAATAAAAAATAAAGAACTTGAGAAAATGAAAATACCATCAAAATTCATCAGACTTTGAATAAAATTTTTACAGACCATATATATTTTATCAATATATGATTTTTATCTTTACATTAATTGTGTTAAAAAACTTTTTTAGAAAAGTAAAAAATATATTTATATTATTCAGCACAATTTAATATATATTCTATATTTTTGTTGCAGATGGTTTGCTACAATTACACAAGATATAACAGATACTTCAAAAAATTTTTTTAGAAAAATAATGTAGATTCTTCCCTGTGCTTTTTTGGAAAGAGACAAATCCATGATCCCAAAGATCTTTCTCTAGTTCTCTTTATGTCTGTTCATAATTTTGTCATTTTGATATAGTTTATCTACATTGCATATGAAACTGCAAAAATTGAAAGATGAAAATGATCTATTCAAATCATCTGCTATTACACAAACAGGTTAATAACAGTAATTAAAAGAATAATTATGCAACTACATGCCGCTCAAAGGAGTCATTTAAATTATGCAAATCAAGCATAAGGTCACGCGATGCTAGGAGAAAAGAGCTCAAATATGCAAAATAGCAGACTCTCGGTTGGTGACTCCAGTATTGGAAATATTCATACCACAAACATGTAGAGTGCATCTCATTTTTGAACTTTTGTACCATAAAATCAAATTAATTTTTCTTACCTTATTAGGTACTCTGAAATGTGAGTAGTATTTTTATAGGGCTGATTTGGTCCAGGAGAAGAATGTTTATTTTTTATTTGAGGACTTTATTTTAAAACATTGATTATTTTGCTACTTACAGAAACATACTGCACTATAAAAAAAGAAAGACTTGGAAAACACACAAAAGTATAAAATATCAAATTAAAAACACCTATAATGCTACCATTTTGAAATAAATATGATCTCATTCTTGGGGTTATTTCTTCTTTTTTTTTTTAAGATTTTTATTTATTTGATAGAGAGAAACACAGCTAGAGAGGGAACACAAGCAGAGGGAGTGAGAGAGGGCGAAGCAGACTTCCCGCCCAGCAGGGAGCCCAATGTGGGGCTCGATCCCGGGTCTCCAGGATCATGACCTGAGCCCAAGGCAGTCGCTTAACCAACTGAGCCACCCAGGCGCCCCTATCTCTTCTTTTTTAAAGGCATTTTTGGGGAGTCATAATAGGTACCACATCATGTTCTTCTCTGTGTTATTTTTCCTTTTTTTATTTTTAAAGATTTTATTTATTTCACAGAGAGAAACACAGCCAGAGAGGGAACACAAGCAGAGGGACTGAGAGCGGGAGAAGCAGGCCTCCTGCCGAGCAGGAAGCCCGATGTGGGACTCGATCCCAGGTCTCCAGGATCATGACCTGAGCTGAAAGCAGTCACTTAACCAACTGAGCCACCCAGGCACCCCTCCTTTTGGTTTTTATTTAATATTATATCATGAACATTTCCCCAGATGTTTCTTGAAATCTGAGTTTTTAATGGTGACACAAAATTTTTTACATAATAGTTTTTAATGGTGGCATAATATTTAACTATTTCATTATTTTTATATTATTTTCATCATATAAACCATACTATAACAAACACATTGTAAATTAAATGAGAATTATGATCATTTATTTGAATAGTGTGCTAAAAGTAGATTTGAATGTTATAGTAATGGCTGCAGATAGAATAAGATTTAGATGTAGGATTAGGATTGGGGAAATAATAGATGTGAATTTTTAAGTTTCTTAATGCCAATTAACAAACTTCCTGACAGAATATTTGTATCAGTTTACACAACTACTAGAAATCTAAATCTCTTTAACATTTCCAGTAATAATAAAGGTAATCTCACTTTACTAGTATTTGATTGATTACCAGTAAAGCTGAATTTCTTTCCATGCTACTAGGCCCTTTGTTTTTCTTTCTCTATTACATGGCTGTATGTGAACTTTGTTTATTTTTCCACTGGGTGGTGATTTTTCAATCATTTGCAATAATTAGACTTTTTTCATATTTATTATAAATGTTTTCTCAGTTCATTATTTGCTTTTTATTTATATTTTGACATACATAAGCAGTATGTTTCTATGGGGTCAAAGTAGTAAATATTTAGTCTTACAGTTTTTTCTATTGTTTTTATGCTTAAAAAATCCCTTGCCATTTTAAGAGTTTCTTTTTCTGGATCCAACTGAAAATTATGTTAGGAAATGATATAATGATTTTCCTCCAAGGAGCCAAGTCTTCTAACATTTGTTGAATTAAATCTCTGCCTTATCTGTTTCATTTTATAAATTAGTTTACATATTAGCATTTTAAGATGATCTGATCTTTTCCACTAATCTAGTGATTCTTATATGCATGGTATACTTTTTTGATTATTTTTATTCTGTACTATGTTATAATATTTGGGACGGCAAGCAAGATCCCACCACTTTTATTTTTCATGTCATATATTAATCTTTCAGATGAATTTACCTAAAGAATTTCAGAAATTATTGTAAAAAAATTAAGCATTTGTTCTTTTAAAATCACCTCTTACTATTTTGAGCACTTCAAAAAACACCTCTTATATTTGCACCTCATAAAAAGAAAGGAAAGGAACTAGGATAAAGTACTTCCTATATTTCTTCCAAGTACTTGCAAAACACATTCACAAATAGTACAGTCACTCAGAGAAGTCACTCAGTCACTCTATGCATATAAGATTAATTATCCTATTTCACACATAAGAAATCTAAGATTAAGAAAATTTATGTCTTACCTAGGGTTCCAGCAAGAATGCTGGTAAAATTATACCAAGCTAAAGCTCCTTTCATAATGTCACATACATCTTGTCCCATACTTAAAACTATGAAATCCTTCAGTTTAAATATTATCATTTTGGGACACCTGGATGGCTCAGTCAGTTAAGCACTGAACTCTTGGTTTCGGTCCAGGTGGTGATCTTGGGGTCATGAAATTGAGCCCTGCATAGGACTCTGAACTGGGCATGGGGTCTGCTTGGAATTCTTTCCCTCCTCTTCTTTCTCCCTCTCCATCCCTATACCTGGCTCAGTCACTCACAGTGTCTCTCTCTCTCTCTCAAACAAATACATAAAATTTAATCTTCAAAGACTATCCTTTTACTTAAAATTTATATATCAAAACATTTCCAATCTAATTCTGTTATTATATGTAATTAATGTGCATTTTATTTTTTTATTAGCCTGATGATATGCTTTCAAGTGAAATATGCCAAAGAGGACACAGAATCTCTAAAGGCAATCACAGAAACTATGGTTTACTCTCAGGCCTCAGTGGAGCTTCAGGTAAGATACCTGACTTGAATTTGCCTATGGGTAAATTCCTTGTCTTCTCAAAGTTAATAATAATTAAAGACTACCTAATCTTATAATCTTTTTCGCTACTTCAGTCTGTATACAGAACACAGAAGAACAACTTTGGGGGGGGGGGGTTTGGTATTCATGAATTAAGTGTATGCAAAAAATTTCAGTCTAATGAGAAGATACCATTCTTTTTTTTTAAGATTTTATTATTTATTTGACAGAGAGAGTGATCACAAGTAGGCAGAGAGAGAGGAGGAAGCAGGCTCCCTGCTGAGCAGAGAGCCCACCATGGGCCTCGATGCGGACACGGGCCTCCACACGGACCTCGATCACAGGCTCCTGGGATCATGACCTGAGCTGAAGGCAGAGACTTAACCCACTAAGCCACCCAGGCCCCCAGAAGATAGCATTCTTTTGATTCTTTCCAAGTCAAATCCACAGCTATTCCAGAAGTCCATTTCCAATCTAATCTTTCATGTAATCCCATTCCTGCATCTTATATTTTCAGATAAAATAAACTATTTTAATGATTCTCATATAACAAGATTAATCAGGATCCTTTGGTGGCAAGCGGCAGGAAATTAAGGAAGCTTAAGCAAGAAAGGAAATGGTTTGGCTCATATAACTGAAAAGTAGAGCAACATCTGGACTCAGGCTCAGTTTGATTTCCAGACCTGAAAAAAAAAATGTTGTGACAAACCTTTCTCTATATGTATCTTTTTAAAAACCTCTGTGTTGGTTTACTAATCTGGAAAACATCAGAAATTAAGGGTCTGACATTTTATCCTGCTTACAAGCTAACAAGTTAACCTGTCTCAGTTACCCCATACTGACAGAAGACAAGGGACTTGGTTACTCACGACACAACTGTCAGCATAAACATCAGCATACCGAGGCGCCTGGGTGGCTCAGTGGGTTAAGCCTCTGCCTTCGGCTCAGGTCATGATCTCAGGGTCCTGGAATCAAGGCCTGCATCGAGCTCTGCTCAGCAGGGAGTCTGCTTCCTCCTCTCTCTCTGCCTGCCTCTCTGCCGACTTGTGATCTCTCTCTCTCTCTCTCTGTGTCAAATAAATAAAATCTCTTTTAAAAAATCAGCATATTGCTGTGAATCCACCTTGCCCCCAAATCCCACAAAACTGACATAGACAAGCTCAAGAAGATACCTCCAAAGGCATTATGTTATATTATAGAAGAGGAACCCTGAGCTTAAGGAACTTGAATATTTTATAATGGGCAGTAAACATTCTTTTCCTTTGCTCAGAATCCATCTCCCTCTCTCTTCTCACAACTGTTTACTAAGCAAACATATTTGAAAATATAGTCTGGAACATATCCCTGGACCACTGTAACTCTAACTGACCAAGCCTGATCACTGTGCTCCTCTGTGATCCTCCATGATTCTCCCTCAAAACACATAAAGAACTATTAGGATAGTGTTAACAGAGAAAAGGCTATTGATGTGAAGCAAGCAAAATGCAGACAAGTTCTATATCCTATATCCTTTTCCCTCTCTGTATCTTTGCTCTCAATCTCCTTTGCTTCTACCTCCTCTCTTCCTCTTCTATTTCCATGTGCCTCTATCTTAGACATGCTATAAAGCCATGCTTAGGTGCACATTCCAGAATGAAGATTTTAACATTCCCTTCTAAGTAACAGAATTTTCCAGATTCATTCAGCTTTTCTCTTCCTCAGTTGTGGCACTTTCAACTCTTCCTTAATGTGGCACATTACATCACAGTAATCTGTTTGGATGCCTTAACCTTCCCATCCAGGAATGGATGTCCTTCTGAGCAAAGTCATGTCTGTACCTGTTTGTATGTCCCGTAGATCAAAAC
Organism: Spilogale gracilis; assembly: GCA_004023965.1. Lineage (NCBI taxonomy): Eukaryota > Metazoa > Chordata > Mammalia > Carnivora > Mephitidae > Spilogale > Spilogale gracilis. The sequence goes on along the minus strand of PITA01006955.1, from coordinate 2,138 downwards.
ATATTACAGGTACTTAATACACATGTACTGAGTAAAAGGGGAGGATATGAGACTGAATTTCAATAATTTGTATCTTTTAACTAATAAGGATGGAATGATTACCTGTCTAAGAAACCAAAGACTTTGCTTCTCTTCCTATTTTTACCATACACTAGTTGGCCACCTTGAGCAAATCTACTAACTTCTCCAAGGCTCCAATTCTCTCATTTGTACAAAGGTGAAAATGTGTGTTCTTCCTCATATGGTCATTGAGATAATCACATGACAAAATGCATATGAAACTATTTTAGAATGTAAACCACTCTAATAATTAATGAACTCCATTTCCAAATAACAAGTGAACCATTTCTGTTACAATAATTCAATGCGTTTAATATTAGAGAATATTTATCATACAAAAGTAAGTAGATGTAATTTGAAAGATGCTTACAAAAATTCTGTCAGGACAAAAATAATAGTCCATGGCACTTCTAATTCCACGACCATCTTTTAATGTCTCTGGATTAATTTTTAAAATGCTTATCTCTAGAAGTCCTCAGAAAGTGTAAAGTTATCAATAGAGTTATTACATTAAGTCATTATCCACTGATAAAACCTTATATTATTTTACTGACTCAGAAGCAAAGAAATATACACAGGTAAATTTTGAAGGAAGAGAGACAAATAAGAAAGATAGTAAAACCATGGCATGAATTTGCCTAGAAAATAACTGGAAAAGGAACATATTGCCAAGAAGGAAAAAGCATATAAAGACAGATAGAGATATGGCCAAATAAGATAAAAATTCCTGATTCATAGCTTTGTCTTACACTGGCCTTGTCAAACAGCTCAATTTTCTGTACATTTATTTTTTTAATCCACAAAATTTTCTTTCAAATTTAAACAGGGAAACAGACTGGAGTCCAATAATTTACTTATTCAGATAATTTTCTCCCTTTACAATAAGAATCCCATGACTTCTTGAAGTTTCTGCTATACTAACAATATTTGGTTGGAAAGCATATTTTTTCCTAGAATTTTTTTCCTAGAATTTTTTTTCCTAGAGGTTTTGGTTGAAATTTTGAATAAAATCTGCAAATAGTCAAGTGTTGAAAATTACCTATACCAGGCTATGTGTTTCTTCTATCTGTCAGAGAGAAGAGCATATTTCCATAAAATGCCTTCCTAATTAATAATGAGCAAATGATTATGAGTAAAATCATGATAATGTGATAGAGAAATGTTTCAGTTCATTTAAAAATGCCAGAACACAGTTCCAAAACTAAAAATACATGGACTCTAATACAGAAACCTCAAAGCAACTACGTTTTTCCCACAGAGTTGGGAGCCACGTAAAACCAGTTCCAAACTATTTCCTCAGAAATAAGCAGAAATGAAAATCTGAGGCAGGACTGTACTGCTAAGGTTCACAATAAATTCCGGCATTCAATAGAGCACCATGGTTCCTAGCATCAAAAGCTATAGCAAGGATCAAGAAAAATTAAAATTCTTTGTCAAAAAGAATCCACGTGCAACATAGGGTCACTATGCCCCCTGCTCCTTTATTCCAGTGACCTCCTAGGCTTGATGTAAGGGTCTGGGTTGTGTCTGAAATGCTTTTAACTAACACATTATGAGGAAGACGAATGAGACAATGGTTAGTTACTACACTATAGATTTGGGAGAGACTAAAGGGACCAAGAAAGGTTGTAGGTTTGAGATCCTTTACCACAGTCACTAGAGCTCAGATTTCAGAGAACATAACAGGACCATATCGCAAGAATCAAAATTAAAAAGTTAAGTGCCTCCTTGCATTCAACAGATGAGGCACACAATCTGTATTAACTGTATTGCAACTTTTGGCTCCCTTCCCTACCTTGTCAGGAGCCGAAAGAAAACCTGGATGGATTCTTTATTTAAAGGTTTTAATTTTTTTTACTTTTCAAAATTCTCACCTAAATATTCCTTAGTAAAATGTTGCAGTGTATAAAAAAAAGTACCCTAGATGCTTTTTTAAGGCTCCCAAATGTGGTTCGTATCTCTGCAAACTTTTAGATATTTTTATAGTAATCCTCCAAGGAAAAGTAACTACTTAATGCCATGCACATGTGAATGAAATGTAGGGGTCAAAGTTATTCATTAAAAATTATTACATTTAG